>JADRCD010217451.1:36890-60877 GCA_019843815.1 Montemys delectorum
ATATATATACATATATATATATGTATATATATATATATATATATATTTATTTATATATAGTACCTAGCAAGTGAAGAAAGAATGTAGACTTGGGTCCTTAAGTCTGTGTCCCGGCTTCCTCTTGCTAGCTCAATGACTACAGAGGAGTTTACATGATTTCTGTGTCTCAAGTTTCCTGATCAATTAGTGCAGCTAGCTGTACTCATTGGGTACATTGGGATGTTTCTGAGGCCAAAATGAATTAATCTGCAAAGGTGGTGTGAACAGTGGCTAGCACCAAGTGGGTGCCACATGTATGCTTGTCCCAGGCACTTGATAGCTCGTTCTATCCTTTATGCTTATTCTGATTCTAGAAGGAAGGGTTCTTAGCCTTTGTATTTCTTGAGATACCTTTCTTCTTTCCAAAGCATCTTTCCTCCTTCCTTTGCATCTAGTGGTCTCTCATGTTCCCTAGTTTCTCTTTGATTTCTTTCAAGGATGGTAACAATGGCTTGTTTCTTGTTTTGATGTCATATTGATATTTTTGTGTGTGTAGGGGGATTGGACTCAGGGCCTCAATTTTAAAAGGAGATTTATTTCATTTTTATTTATATGTATGTGCGTATGTGAGTGTATGGCTCGTGAGTGCAGTTGCACTCAGAGGCCAGAAGAGGGCATTGGATCCCCTTGGAGCTAGCGTATAGGCAGTTCTGGGCTCCAGACGCCAGTCCTCTAGAAGGACCATGGGTGCTCTTAACTACTGAGCTATCTCTATATTTCAAATTTTGAATGTGACGATATTTCCAGACCATGCCTGTGATAAGTCAATCAGATACTCAGTTCTACTGAATGGGTCTTATTTTCTCTCTCACACTGGGAATGAGGAGAAGAGGGTCTGGGCACATCCCTCTTGTTACTTATCTGAAAACTTTTTATCATAGCAGTCTTTACACATCATATAGGTAAGAGAAAGTGGATCTAGGGAGATGAGGAAGCGCTTGCCTCATAATCACAAGGACTGGAAGTCATTAACAGCCCTGCGTAAAGCCGGGGCTGGGGGCCTTAACTGTATTCCCTGGGCCGAGAAGGTGCTTCATGGGCCAGCCAATTAGCAGAATTTGCAATCCCCAGATTCTGTGAGAGACTGTCTCAAAAAAAAAAAAAAAAAAAAAAAAAAAAAAGCTGTTGAATATTTGGGGAGGGCACCAAATGTTGACCACTGGCTTCCATGTAGATGAGCACACACACACACACACACACACACACACACACACTGACACGCAAGAACACACGCACAGAGAACAGTTCAATTCCCAGCACCCACATGGTGGCTCACAACCTTCTGTAATGGGATCTGATGCCCTCTTCTGGTGTGTCTGAAGATGGCTACAGTGTATGTACTTAAATAAAATAAGTAAATAAATCTTTAAAAAAAAAAGTTGTGGAAGTTTTTTTCACTGTGCACACTCGGTGTGTGTGGTATTTATTGTGCGGCATAAGGGGGCTCCACACACTTATCATAGCTCCATCCTCCTGGCCCTTCCTTTCCCCCCTTCTGTTTGTCTCCCATTCTATAAGCCATTATTTTCATACAATAACACTCATACCCATTGGGCAATCTCCCCAGCTCTTGCACTGGCTCTTGTGATCATCCCGACACACTGGTGAGGTTCTCAGAGCCCTCATTTTCCAGTTTCTATAGTCTGTGGAGATCATTGTGTTTGTTGATATGCCCGCTACAATAATCAGAGCCCCTTCTCAGGTTTGAATTATGTGTGACCTGCCTGACTGATGTAGCGTGGGTGATAGACTCCCGGGGCACAGAGACCCTCCTCCAGGTTAACTGTGGTCTGTCATCTGTTTAGTCCTTCCGACTCTCCCTCGGTTAGCATGTCCACTACAGGGGATCCTAGGAGTTCTTTTCTCTCTTCAGGAAAGCTGGTGTGAAAGGGCTTGTACTTGGTAAACCCACATTTGCCCCTAAGCAATCACCTCTCTCACGAGGTCAGTGAATAAACTGTAGTGAATCTGCTGAAGGGCAGATGTCTAGTTCACCAGCCTGTGGTTTGCAGGCTCGGCCCCTTGGAAGGTCCCAACAATGGTTGGCAACCTCACTGCACCTTTTCCTTCCTCTTGGCTCTAAGTCCCACCTCAACAGAGAGCAGAGAGGCATGCAGGCCAGTGCTTTCGCTTCTTGTAGAGGACTTTGCACCCAAGTCCGTGCACACTTGGTAGCAGCATGAATTGAGGGGTGCTCCATTGTCAAGGAGGCCCAGAGCCTGTGCTTTCTGAGGGCCATGTGGCAACACAAAGTGCCTTATCCCAACCCCAGAACCCTGCTTCATCTGCTCATTAGAACGAGTGCTAAAGAGCAGAGCCTGAAGGAGTCTTTTTCTCATTCCTCGCTCCCCAGGATAAGAATCCCATTGGCTAATTAAGTGTGGAATTTTCTTTCAGAATGAGCTAGCAGTAGATGCCAGGACTTAACAAAGAGGTCTGGGGACCTGTTGTAGAAAGACTTAATAGTTGACTTTTTAGGAAAAATCCATTTATTTTGAGAATTTTTTAATCCTATTTTGAAATGGATTTGTTTTCTCCCTAACTGTATTTTCCCATTTATGATTGCCCATATAATCCCAGTATTTGGAAAGTGGAGGTGGAAGGTTCAAGGCCACGGTGAGCTGCTTAACAAAACATTTTTCACTAAAACAAAAACAACAGAAAAAGATTACACAGGACTCTCTTAGATCCGGTAGAGTTTGACATTGAAGACGCCTGGCTGCTCAACATTAGGCCTGGGATGACTTGGAATTAAGTGCCCCAAAGCACTTTCCAGGGAAATGAAATTTCCTCAGTTTGCACAAGGCCCCCAGATCCCACCCTTGGAAGGGGCTCTAAGCCTGTACAAATGTTCTTAAGAGTAAAGTACTACTTAATACCACTTGGACCTACTGCTTTTCTCTAGGACTTAGGAAAAGCATGTGCTTGCAGAGACCGGCAGAACGCTGCCTTTGCAGCCCTTGGCTCACAGCAGTTCAGTTCCTGGCATCATCCAGTGAGCTCTGTAATTCCAGGCCAATTCTAGGTCTCCCTGGTTTGCCTTCATGGGGAAGATGCGGTTTATCTGTATCTAGCACAAATAATAGCACTGTGGACATTAAAAGCCACTTACACTCCTTGATTTAGCATAGGAACATCTTTCCATTGGCAAGGGAGAGCAAGCACTTCAGTTTTTACTCATAAAATCCGACTCTTCCCTAAAACAGGCAATGATGATAGTGTTTTGCACTCTTCCAGGAAAAATTACATATATATGCTGCATATAGAAATGTGTGTGTTTATGTGCCAATTGCACAATGGATTGCATCTGTTTTCTTGACGGGAACTGCATTAAAACATTCTGGTTTTGGGATGTGACTCTCTGATAGGCTATGCCCCCAGCCCCAAATTCATTCAACCCTCAGTAGCACACAAACAAAAATGATGACAGTGGAACATAAAATCTGCATTAAATACAACAATAGCACTAATCACAATCCAAATAAAAGGAGAGGCACCAAGGGAAAGACGTCAGCTGTCACTGCTGACCGCAGTCTGCCTCCCCCGTGACTCTTACCACAATCAGTATGTCTCTTCAGTGACATTTTGGACATCTGCAAACAAGCGTGTGTGCATAAAGCTTTTCCATACACACTTTTGAGTAGTTCTCATATACTATTATTTAATCTATTTAGAGACAGGGTCTCCCTATGTCTCCTTTACTGGCCTAGAACTTACTATGCAATACCAAGCTGTCCTTGAGCTCATAGAGACCCATCTCTGCCTCCCAAACACTGGGATGAGAGGTGTTTTCTAGCACACCCTGCTGTTTTCATTGTTTGAGACCAGGTTTTTCTGTGTAACAGCCCTGGATGTCCCAAAGCTCACTTTGTAGACTGGGCTAGCCTCGAACTCAGAAACCCACCTGCCACTGCCTTCCAAGTGCTGGAATCAAAGGTATGTACCATCAGTGCTCAGCACTTAATAATTTTTGACTGTACTAACAGATGGTTGATGGAGACAAAAAGTGAGTCCTGTGTAACCTTGATGTCTGCCTTGGCACAGACCTGCACAGGAACCAAAGCACAGAACCCCAGGACCACCACTGTGATTAGCAGTAAGACCTAGCGTGGCGCGCTCCACCAGTACAATAGCCAGAGTGCTTTGAAGACAGTTTTCCACTCCTCCACAAGAGCCCCTCCCAGACTGACACAAAGCAGTGAAACTCCCACTGCTTTGGTTTGAATTCAGAAGTTCACTTTCTAAAGCCATCAGTCTTCCCTTCTAGAAGCATTTAGACTCATCCAGGAACAAAAGACTTCTCCATGCTGGGCAGTTGCATTATGCCTGGCCTTCTGTGGCAACTGGTATCATGTAGCCTGTATTTAATCCAGATTTGATGTGCTAAAGTGTACTGTGTTTTCAGAAAGCCCACCCTTCAAATCTGAAGCTATGAAAGAGGAAAAGGAAGGGGCACGTCTTTCTGTTATTGAAGGCTCTTGGTTTTAGGGTCTGGCGCTCATAGTGTAATTTCTTCCACTCAGAGCCCCTCTCTCCTGCCGTCTTAGGAATGTATCTGTTGCTTTGAGAAAAATGTACAAGGATTACATCAAAGCCTTCTTACGGAAGATTGAACATCTTCCCCTTTCCTGGGAACATTCTTCATTTTCTTCTGCATGAAGTAGCTGAGAAAAGCTAAAATTAATTTTCTTATGGGTCATGGTGCCGGGTTGCTTATGAAAGAATGAAAGGGTTGCCCTGGGAGTGTTTATTAAATAGACAGAGAAGAACAGTTATAAAAGGTGAACTTTGCAAACATCTAGTGAATCGTAAAATGGGACGTGCACAGCAAGCTGGAGAACCTAAATTCATACCCCCAGCACCTCTTAACTGCTGGGCTGGGCTTGGTTGCCCAGCACCTCTTAACTTCTGGGCTGGGCTTGGTTGCCCATCCCCGTTGGTTTAAGGATGGGAAGAGTTAGATTACAATCGGTAGGAGCCCTGAGTGCAGACTCAGTGTGCAGTCGGTAGGACAGAACACAATGGGGATGGCGCTCACCTCAGCCCGCCCTAACTCTAGGACAGTGTTCCTCTGTAAACAACAGTTAAGACACTGAAAACCCTCCAGATGATCACTAGCCACAGAGTAGCTCGGTAAGTCGCCATTATCTCAGAACGGGGCGGAACAACCATTAAAAACAGAGGCGTTGCTGGACCACGGCCTTCTGTGTTGTGCAGAAAGGCAAGATTCCAGATTGCATATATAACACACTTCCAGCATGGTATTAAACAGGTACTTATATATATATAAAAAAAAAGATTGAAATGTCAGGCAGCTTGTTGTCAGGATGGTGGCATCTATGGCAAGTAGGTCTCTGATTTCCAGATGTTCTGAATAGAACTGGTTTTATGATTAAAATCCATGTATGTGAAGAAAATAAAGTGTTCCTTGCCAGAAAAGGCTTGCATCTTGTTGGTGGAGCTTGGCTGTAGTAGTTTGCTCTTTTCCATATAGTTAGCGGCTGAGTAGCCACGCTCATTCTTGTGGCTTACAGAGCAAAGGATCATGGGGGCACCGGGATGGAGCACCAGCTTGAAGCCATAGACTTCAAGAAAGCCTTCTGGAAAGAATAACTTGAAAGTGACCTTTTCAAACGAGGGGGCGGGTAGTCCAGTGGATTAAGAAAGAAAGTTGTTCCCGATATAAATAACCACGTGGGAACGGAGGGGAAAGCTGAGAAGAGGTTCATCTGATCCTGGTAGACAGAGTCCTTACGCAGTGGTGGAGGAGGTGATGTGAGCTTGTAGACTGCTGAGGGATATGGCCGGCCATCTGCTGTCAATGGGAACAGTTTTACCTTCTTTAGGAAGCATTAGCTCTTTTGTCAGCGCTTCTAGGAATACAAGTGGGGAGGCGTGATTTTGTGGGTGAGGAGTCTCTGAAGCAGTGGTCCTTGCTTAAGGGCTGTCTCAGGCTTAGTTCTGGGCTTGCATAAGAAAGGTCTAAAATTGCAGACATGCCCCAGAATAAGACACAGGTGCTTTTTGAGCCAAGAAGACCACCCTCAAGGAGGTGGAGGCGGCTCAGTGGGTAAAATGAAAACCTCTGTTCAGATCCCCACCACTGTGTCAAACAAAGCTGGGTTTAGTGACTGACGTAGACCTGAAACTTCAGTGCTGTGGGGCAGAGACAGGCAGATTTCTAGAGCTCTGTGGTCAGTTGGTGACTCACTCCCCACCCGCACTCACACAAAAAGAGAGGGCTACCTTAAACCAGAAAACCTTGATCTGGGCCAGATTGCAGGAATGCATTTTTTATAACTTCCTTAGAATGTAATGAAGGGACTGTGTTAGTGAATTCCGTTCATTAAATAAAACAAAGGAAATACTTAAAAAAAATATTTATTTTTTTATTATAAATAAGTACAATGTAGCTGTCTTCAGACACATCAGAAGAGGGCATCAGATCCCATTACAGATGGTTGTGAGCCACCCTGTGGTTGCTGGGAGTTGAACTCAGGACTTCTGGAAGAGCAGCCAGCGCTCTTAACCCCTAAGTCATCTCTCTAAGCCCCAGGAAATATTTTTTAAAAATTGGTGCGTGGGAAGAGGGGCATATGTGAGCTCTATGGCATGTTTGTAAAGGTTAGGGGACAGCTCTGAGCAGTTCTTCCCCCTTTCCACCTTATGTAGAGATTGTTCTCAAAGGTACTTAGAAATATTTATATATTACACATGTGTTTTATATATAAAAGATATTCCCTGTTAGTGTTTTTGTATCAGTTCAAATAGAGTGTGGTTGACCGGAACCCAGTATCACCTGAGAAGCCACCCTCTCTTAGAATCCCCCTGACTCCTCCTCTCTAGCTTCCAGAGCTCAGTCAGGTTTTCATTCAGAGTTCCTGCCTTGTTGGGTTGCTGTGGAGGTGTGAGCCAATTTGAAAGATACAAAAAGCCTGTCACACTGTGCTTGCCACCACTGTACTTGTCAGGTGGTGGTGTCTATTGCTTTGTTCTTCAGGACTAGGAAGTGTCCTGAGGGTGGAGACCCAGCTCCTCCTCATTATGTTCTTATTTGACTCATTTGTGTTCCTGTCCAGTCTCCCAGTCACCACCCACCCATAACCCCCCCCCACTTCCCCCCCCCCCCCCGTACCCCTCCCCCACCACCATCTCAGAGGATGTCACTGGGTAACCCTGGCTGGCCTGAAACTCTGTAGAGACCAGGCTGGCCTTGAATTCCCCCAGAGATCATCTGCCTCTGCCCCCACATGCTGGAATTAGAGATGTGTGCTACCAGGATAGTCGTCAGGTCTCATTAATAAATATTTGTCACAGGTATTTGTTAAAATAAAGAATGAAGGATTTGGACTGGCATTTAGAGGACCATCAGAGTGGAAGTGGAAAAAAGAAGGGGACTTTCATAGCTAAGTGTAGTATATGAGTCTGTAGTCCCAACTACTAAGAAAGCTGAGGCGGGAGGACTACTTGAGTCTGTGTTTTGAGACCTGAGCAACATACAACATAGACTTCATCCTAGGAGTGAGGGGTGAGTCACAAAGTTTAACAACATAGATTTGTCTGATTGTTTGTGTTTAATCATAATTAAACAAGTATATATAGTGTTGGGCAATGTGACCACTGAATGCTACCCTGGAAGCATGTTGAGGGCTGCGTAGCAATCCTTTATTTTAATTAATTAATGAATTAATGAATTAAATTTTTTGAGACAGGGTTTCCCAGGTTAGCCCTGGATGTCCTGGAACTCGATTTTTACACTAGGCTGGCCTCGAATTCATGTCGATCTGCCTTCCTTTGCCTTCCAAAGGCTGGGACTAAAGGCGTGTATCACCACTCCTGCACAACACTCTGCTTTTACCAGTGAGGAAACTGAGGCTCAGAGAGCAGATGGAGGCCGCCAGGCTGAGGGTCTAGCTCTTCTTATTGTCTGCTCAGTGATATTACTTAGCATCTATCCTAGTAGCCCTTAAAAAAAAAAAAGGTCCATCCAATATCTGTGAGCCTTTGTTAGATTTTATTTTGTTCACAGGCTAGAGAGATAAGCTCGCTGAGAGGAGGGGAGCGGCACAGGGCTCTTTCCCGTGTGAGTTTATGTGTCCTGGTCTCTAGAAAATGGGACACTTTCCTGGTCCCAGGAGCCTGTTCCTGACAGCACAGCGGCCTTCCTGTGGCAAGGCCAGGGTCAGGCTGAGGACACAGGTCAGACCTCCTATGTGGAATGCCTCAAGTGGCTGTAACTCACGAAGAGAAAACAAACATGTCTCCGAGCTGTACAACAGCACAGCATTCTTCAGGACAGAGCCCAGGCTTCGAAATGTAAAGACAGGGATGTAAAAAGAGCCAGGTGCTTCACTTGGGAGTCAAATGCATTGGAGGGAAGAAATTCCACACAGATGGCCCAGTGGCCAAGGTATTTTTTCCTGTTGGCCCATCAGGAAGGGAGAGGATATGCTCTCCTGCTGCCTGTCCGAGCAGTTTGCACTCTTCCCGTGTTGTGTTGAGAGATAGCTGTGACCCAAGAGAGCCCTTGGCACTGATCCTGGGCCTGAGGTCACGGGAACTTGGCCTGTTGCTTTCAGGAGGTCTTTCCAACCTGAGCAGGAACATAGGAAAACAGGAATTTAACACATCATTGGCCTGAACTCAGACCTTTGAAGGGGGGGGGGGGCTGTGGGGTCACACTTGTGACTTTATGGGGCATGAGGGATATAGATGTTCTGAAACTTAGGAGTCCAAATCCATTTCAAAGCTAATTCTTATTATTTTATTTTTTAGATAGAGACTTATGTGACCCAGGCTGACCTCAAAGTTGCCTTATAGTTGAGACTCCTATCACTTGGGACTCCTATCACTCTGGGGTTACAAATGTGTGCCCTGGTTTATGTAGTGCTAGGAGTCAAACTCTGGGCTTCATGTATGCCAGGCAAGCACTCTGTCAACTGAGTTTCTTCTCTGCTTCCCTAAAGCTAATTCTTTGTTTCTTTTTTAAGACTCTTTTTTTTTTGGGGGGGGGGGTGTGCTAGGTATAGTAATACATGCTTTAATCCCAGCACTTGGGAGTCAGATCTCTGAGTTCAAGGCCGGCCTGGTCAATATATCGAGTTTCAGGACATCCAGACTATGGTAGAGAGACCCATTCTCAACCCTTTCTCCAAATTATTATTATTTTGGTTTGGTTTGGTTTGGTTTGGTTTGGTTTTTCGAGACAGAGTTTTTCTGTGTAGCCTTGGCTGTCCTGGGACTCACTCTGTAGACCAGAGGCCAAAGATGTCAAATTCCCTTGGATGTGGAGTTGTAGGTGGTTGTAAGCCACTTACGTGGGTGCTGGGAACCAAACTTGAGTCCTCTGGAAGAATAGTGAACATTCTTAATCCCTAAGCCATCTCTCTAGTCCTTGCAGTGAGTTCTTGTTCATTAATTATCTTGGTATAATTTCATATACTTGATGAAACCCTAACACATCTCCTTGGTGTGTGCGTTGCAGTTCCCTGTACAAAGAGGAAATAGAGTCTGAAGCTACAAGACTACTTGTGGCTGTGGTTGTCTCCCACTAAGAGATTATTATGTTGGTAAAGTCATCTTTCTCTGTTTTGGATTCTTTAGCATGGGCACTGATTCCTTATGAAGTAAGAATTACAACCAACCAGTTTATAGTTTGACATCTATACAGGTTTAAACATTATATAGTGTAGAGCTGAAGAGTTCTAAGAGGTTTGCTGCTGGGCTGCACGAAGCATAAAAGCTTATCCTTGTGGATACAGTGTATCCGTATGTGTGCACTCATGAGAGATGGTAAACAAGGAGGTGAGAAGAGAGGCTGGTGAGCTGCATTTGAGATAACTTGTTCTGCTCATGATGTCTCTGAGAGAGTACGGGTCCAGAACACCTCTTGAACTGGAGGGTGCCATTATCATTAGCATTATCCCTCAGTGAGCTCCTACTAGGTTCCAAGGACCCTGTTACGAGGCACCCCTTGCATATTATCTTATTGGATCTTTCCATGAAGTAGGTACAGTAATTCTTCCCTAGCCACAGTTCTGCCTTGCATGGTTTCAGTTACCTATGGTCAGCTGTGGCCTGAAAATACTAAATGGAAAATTTCACAGATAGACCATTTGTTAGTTTTAAATTACATGCTAGGGGACTAGGTATATAGCTTAGTGGTAGAGTACTTGCCAAGCATGCATGGAACTGTAGGTTCAACTCCTACCAAACAAAACAGAAATTACATGCTGTGAGCTGAGAATGGCAGGATAAAATCTGGCACTGTCCCTCTCTACCCAGAATGAGAATCATCCTATTACAGGGTATCCATATCCTTTGCTCAGTGTGTCCATATCTTTTGCCCAGTGTATCCATGTCCTTGGTGTAGTGTATCCATGCTGTATATGCTACCTGCCTGTTAGTCACTTAGTAGCCTTCTCAGTTATTCTAGGTAGAACTGAACTGCTGTCTAGCTACTTCAGTGCTGTATTCAAATAACTCGTATTTCACAGTGCCCTGGGCGCACAGGAGTAGTGGTGCAAAGGAGGGTCAGGGCAACCCACATTATGTGTTTGTATACATACATATATATATATATATATATGTATGTATACACACACACACACACACACACACACATAGGATTGAGTATTATCTGTGGCTTCAGGCTAGAGTCTCCAGATGTATCCTTCATGGTTGAGTGGCCTATAGAAACACATATAAAACAGGTCATGTATCGATCAATTGATGACAGCATTGTGAATAGAGCTCCCAGGATCCCAGTCCTGAGCATCCCCTAGGAACAATGCTTCAGCACTTGCTAATTTACTGTTGCAATGGCTTTTCAAACTTGGGGGTTGGACCCAAAACTTAGGTGATTGGCTGGAATGTAGAACTAGATTTTTACCCATGGCTGTCATCTTCAAAGCCAGCCCACTAGTCTCTCTGCATCCCACAGTGTGTTGTGTTCTGCAGCTGTACTGTATGCATTCCTACACCCTGGCTTTCAGGCAGGGGCCTGCTTGTGGATCCCTTTGTCCCCACAGACCCCGGGCTCAGCATTCCACCCAAACTGTATTGATTTCCTTTTCTCTCTGTTTTCCTGTGGCTTCCCACATTATGATCTGAGAAACCAGGGTACAGTTGGCTGTTGTTGGTCATGGTATTTCTGTTGTGTAAAGTCCTTGCAAACAGTGACTTAGCTTATACTCCTAGGGGATGCTTGCTTGGGATTCTGGGAGCTCTGTTCAGTGTTTTCATCAGTTGCTCAAATATAACTTTGTTTCATGTGTGCTTCTATTTGGAAGCTTTGGTCTCCTATCCATATATTTCACTAAAATACAAATTAACTAGCATAAATTTTATATTCATACTTTATTTAAATTATTCATGTGTATATAATTTATTAATATTGAGATGATGAGTTCATAGCCAACAGCACTGTAGCTCATGATTGAGCAAAAGTTATCTATGGGGCCAGTGAGATGGCTCAGACATAAAGGTGCTTACTCTGCATCCTGGCTGTCTAAGTTTAATCCCTGGAATCCCTGTGAAGGTAGAAGGAGAGAACCAACTTCACAGGGATTTTCTTTGATCTCCATATGTGTACTGTGGCACATTCACCTGCACACACATATTGTAGTAATTAAATTCATTATTGGCTGATTTAATATTGGTTAATAAATATTAATTAATAGCTAGATAAGGAAGATGTGGGTGGGAGGTATGGGGTGAAGGGATATTGGGGCTTGGGGCCTCATGATGGCTACTGATGAGCCTGGATAGGTAGTAGCAGTGTAGCACAGTAGACTGGAGCCACACCATCTGGTACAGTAGCTCCAAGCCAAGTGTGGCTCTCTCGTACATTGCAAGGCTAGTAGTGGTTGGGGTGTGCCATGATAATTACATACCAGACATCAAAGACTCAGTGTGAAAATAAGAATATAAAACAACTCATTAATAGTTTTTATATTAATTACATGTTGGAACGATAATCTTGTGAAATATTAGGGTGTTGGATTAAGAAAATTCCAGCGCCAAGACAGGCTTCCTTCCATTTCTCTCTTTTTTCTTTTCCTTTTTAAATAAGACAGTATCTCGCTGTGTTGCCCAGGCTGGCTTTGAACTCATAATTCTCCTGCCTCAGCCTTCTGAGTGCTGGGATTACAGATATGTGCCACTATTCCTGAATACTTTCTAGCTTTCAATGTGGCTATGAATAGAATTTTAGGTTGTACAGAGTTCTTGTGGACAGCACTAGAAAAAGAGGAAAAAGGACACGCTGAGCGCTGCCTGCCCCAGAACAGCCCAGTAGGGATTGGAAAGAGGGAGTGGGTTTGAGAACAGTTGGAGCATCTGGTGGGGACTGTATCCTGGCTTTGGCGGGGGCAGTGAGATGTGGTGCTAATGTCCCCGGCTGAGGGGTTTTGTCGGGTAGCTGGGGCAAGGTCTACAGAGAGGTAGGTCTCTGCCTGAGAACAACAGTGAGTTCAGCAGATGGAACCCTGAGCTGGGCAGAGAGCTGTGGAGGAGATGACTTGAGGGAAGGCTGCTAGGGGATATAAGCAGGACCCTGCGAGCAGAAGCGCAGAGGCCAGGGAGTCTGGTGCTCCACAGTGCTCTCTGATCTGAATGTGGACTCTCGAAAAGCTTGAAGACATCGCTTCTGCTTCGCAGTGTAAGCAAGGTGGCAGAAATCACAAAGCAAGTTGGCGGCTTGTTTGTTTTTGTTCTGGTTTTCGAACTCATGTAGCCCTTATTGGGCGTTAGCTGAAGATGATCTTGAACTTATGATCCTTCTTTCTCCACTGCTAAGGATACAGGTATGGCCCACCACACCTGCTTTATGTAGTGCTGGGATCAGAATCCACAGCCTGGTGCATGGTAAGCAAGCATTCTACTAACCGAGCTGTATTCCCAGCTTCCTAGAGCAGCATTTATTTATTTATTTATTTATTTATTTATTTATTTATTTATTTATTTATTGGCAGGGTTTCTCTGTGTAGCTCTGGCTGTCCTGAAACTCACTCTGTAGACTGAGAGATCCACTCCCTGGAACTAAAGGAGTGTGCCACCTCCACTCGGCTATACTTTATTACTGTTAACAAACATTTGACACTATACTGTTTCTACTTTGTGCTCGCCACATCTCTAAAGCTTCACAGGATACCCCTCCCCTTCCCGTTTTCATCAAGTGCCTTGCTCAGTGTATCAGTAACACTTGTAGGGCTCTAACTTGTATCTACTGAAGCCTGGCAGCTTGACTTAAACTTTCTGGCAAGCCTGAGACATGCCCTGGCAAGAAGTAACTGCCTCAAGTTTCTCAGACCACAGAAACAAAACAAACCAGAAGCTACCCTTCTTAGAGCTGGCCTTGAGGGAGTTCTGGTGATGGATGGCGAGTTGTGGAGGATTCTGCATTCCAGGGGGCTGAGGTCAGTGCGCTTGCGCATGAGCTGCAGGGCCCTAGCTTCCAGCTCTCAGCCAGGCTCCTGCACCTAGGTTTAGACCCTCTGCTTCTTGGGCACCTTCTTGTTCAAGGGTTCTATGCCCGTGTTTTCCTGCTTTTTATCTTTTTCTGCCCTTGCAGCCTTTCCATTGAAGAGTCCTCAGTTCCTCAAGAAAGGGAACCCTGTTGCTGACCCTTCTGGTCCAGTTCAGGCCCTGCTGGAAGAAAGAACGCCACCCTCCCACCCCCATCAGCCTGTCCAGACTTCTGCCTGAGGTTTTACAGTGTGCATCCACTTCCATACATGGAAGTAGCTCGCCAGCTTGCAGAAGAGCCTGCAGCAGGAGGCTGTTTCCCAACAGCTGACAACCACTCGGCTTACATTTTAAAAATATATTGATCTTAAAAGGCCCCAGCTCTCAGTGCACGTGTCTGTAGAGAGAGAACTCCACTGTCTCACAGAGAGCAGGCTCTAAGCTCTGCAGGTTAGGCCTGAGTGCTGAACTTGCTGTATTGTTTGGGGCTCTAGAAAGATCTGCTGATGTGAGAGGCCTTTTGGAAGAAGAAGAAATAGACTGTGTGTGTGTGTGTGTGTGTGTGTGTGTGTGTGTGTGTTGTTACCAAGCATGCATACACTTGTTTCCCTCCGGTGCTGGGGTGGAGCCCAGGGCCCCGGGGGCCCCCCACATGCTGGGCCAGAGCCTCACCAATGAGGACTGGCTCTACTCCATTGGTGCTCTTTTGTTTTTCGATTTGATAAAAAGAAAAGATCTGATGGACCAGCTAGAGTGTCATGTGGGATGAAATGAAATGGTTAAATCAGCCCAGACCCAGGCCCAAGTCTTCATGTATGTAGACCGTGAAATCGCTAAGAAGTTTGAGAAATGTGAAATCGCTTTTTGTTTGAGAGCTTTAGTTTTCTCTCAGCATTGCTTTCTGTAATGCACAGAACTAGGATTTGTCTTGAGTTTTGTTTGCCTTTGGTCCCCAGGTGGTCAAAGATGGTAGAAAGCAGTATTTTACAGCAAAAGATTTTAAAGTGGTGTTGGGAATGGGGGCGGGGCGCATGACCACAACGAACACTATGATGATGACAACTCAGATTGAGTGCCAAGCATGTACTGCTGCATTAAGGGGGCTATGGATGGGGACAGGTTAGAGGATAGCCTGAGCTATATTCTAAGATACCCCACCCCATCTTAGAAAAAAAAAAAAAAAAAAGGAAAAAATAATGTGGATTTCCTATGCTGCCGTCTTTACCAGTATGGAACTGGGTGGGACCCCTCATGCAGGATTATTCACCACGCCATCTGCTTCTTTCTTCTGCCGCCATCTTGGGTTCAGCCCTTTCACTTCATTTTCTGTCTAGTGGCTCAGAGCTAGTTAATGGTGATCTCTGCACTTCATTAGAGTGGAATCTGAATTATTTAAAAGCCATCATTCAAGACTGTAACATTCTGGAAGTACACAGCTGAACTGTTTCCTTGGGAGGGGGAGTGGGGGTGAGACCCCCGCTGGCTTGTTAGTTCTTTTACTGGGCTGTCCACTCAGACACCAGCGGTAGTCTCTGCCTTCGATAAGATCTTGAAAAGAAAACCATACCTGCTAGGCCTTTCCCATCCCGATTTATTTTGTGCTTAAAATAGCAAACCTTATACTCTTATCTCTGTGCCCGCTCCCTTCCCCCCACCGGATCCTCTCTTTAATTGTATAAAAAAATTTTGAAATTTTTCCTTGATTCTTACTGCCTCAGGGGAAAGGGTCAAGCTACCAGCTTTGCTGTGGGATGTTGATCTGAATTCCTCTTCCTGTTCTCCCTGTTTCCCTGCCCCTCCTCCTCTCTCTAGTTAAAAGATTTCCCGTGGTGTGACAGGTGTAGATTGAGGGTCTTGGATTTGTAAGGTGATGGGCCTACTTCCCAAGTTAAAAGGCTTCGTTTCAGGGATCTCTGTTTATTTATTTATTTATTTACTTTTTTTCAAAAGAGAAATGACTCCTGAAGCCTCAGGCCTGCTGATTGTTTTGATTGTAAGCAGGGCCATACTGGGGCAAATGCTCTTGAGACTCTGCATCATCCTCCCCCCCCATCCCCCAGAAGCTGCAGGCCAAATGGCCATGATCAGAGGGTGTGTGGCCTGGTTGCCTTAGCTGAAGGACAGATTATGTCTGCCTGTCAGAACCCTGGTAGCCAACCAGGCTAAATCCGGAGTCCGGAGGCTGGCCAGGGAGTTGGAGGCCCTGCTGGGCAGCTCCTCTCCAAATTCATTGAGGGAAGTGGTTTCGTGGCCAAAGGAGGCCAGTGCTGGAAAGATGAGGCTGCCCCCCACGTTTGCTGTTTCTCCCAGCGTCAAGGTGTGGCTTTCACACTACTATGGGGAAGGAATACAGTTCTCAGCCCCAGAGCCCTGCAGGAGAGGTAGGGAGCCAGGCTGGGACCCTGCTCTGTTTACCTTTAGTGTTTGTCCCAAAGGAAATATCAATTGTTGATTTCCTCCCTGACTAAGAGTCAGTGCACCCTGGGGGGCTGTTAAAATATGCACTCCCAGGCTGCTGGTTCATTTTTACTTGCCCACTTAGAACACAGTCTCTGGCTTCTCTAAGTTGCAGGCACGAGTAGAGCAAAGCCGTTAGGGTCTGCTGATGATGGTTAGCTACAGTCTCTTAGCCAGTCTAGTGCAGTGCAGTCTCATCCTTGCATGCAGGGGGCCCCTTCACACAGGGGAGGGCAGCTCAACTATCCTGGTGATTACCTACTTGTGTTAGTGTGTTTCTAACAGGCTCTGGTGCTCCCTGGTCTAGAACAGGGCAGCATCAATGAGGGGTTACCTATGTAAATGAGTGTAAGCCAGGGGGCTCTGCCTTTCCCTGACTAGGCCTTGCTCAGCCCGATGCCTCATATGTACTAGCAGTCTGCACACAGCCTTAGAGTGAAGCAATGTAAGGCTGATTATTTTTGCAGTCATTCTGGCAAGTGTTGTTGGAGCCAGGATTTGAACTCAACTGACTAAGGGTGTCATTAAAAGCGGCCTCTTCTGTGCACTAGACACTGAGTCACAAGGTACTTTACACACATGATCTTACTTATCGAAAGGATCATACTAAAGTTAGCATCGCCTCATTTTATGGAGAGGTAAACTTAGGTACAAAGAGATTAAGAGGTATGCCCACTGAGCTAGTGCATGGTGGAATCACAGGGCTGTGGACCTTCCCTCTACATCTGGTTCTTTTCTTCTCTAGTTGCTACCATGTCTGGTGTGGAACATGTAGAGGTGTATTCAAGAAGCCAATATAGGAGCTGGAGAGATAGCTAAGTGGTTGGAAGCTCTACCAGGAGACCTGAGTTCAGTTCCTCCCACTCATGTCCGGCTTGTGCTTTATAACACCTAGAGCTCTGGTTGTAGGAAATCCGATGCCCTCTTCTGACCTCTGTGGGTGTATCTGCATCATGTTCACACATATAGAAAGAGACACACACATGTAATTAAAGTTCTTTAAATCTTTGAAAGATAAAAAAGAGAAGGAGATATGTGGCCCCTGTGTTTTCGCAGGGGTTTCTCAGCCACGGTGTAGTGGGAGTGGTGGAGAAGGGTAAAGAATGTTACAGGGGCTGAGCCTACCAGCCAGACTCTTGCCCAAGGGAGTTCAGGAAAGTGGCTCAAAAACTCAGTTCCCTAAAAAGATGGCTGCTATATGATCTGGATATTCCTGCAAAGGCCCCTGTGCTGGTGATGTGATCCACAACGTAGTGCAATTAGGCGGTAGTAGAACCTTTAAGGAACAGTTTCTGTGTAAGGTAATGAGACAGCAGGAGTGATGCTCAGGGCCGGGATTACAGATAGTCTTGTGGGAATGAGAGTGCATTGAAACGAGGCCACGCACGGCATGCATCTGGCCATTTCTCCACATTTTTGCCTTTCGCTGTGACTGGACGTGGGGTGTCATCAGAATGTGCATCTCTGCCTGATCTTGGACTGTAAACCTTTTCTTTCTAAAGAACTTGGCCTCAGGTATTTTGTTATGGCAACAGAAATTGGACTAATACAACAGCCTTCTGAACTTTCAGGCTCCCAGAATCCATCAGCTCCTTGCCTTTTACTTAGACCAGCTCCCTCAGCACATACCACCCCTCCCTGCCCTAGGGAGTGTCCCTAGCAGCAAAGAAAGAGCCCTTTGAGCAGCCACCAGGGTGAAAACAGCCAAGGTCCCAGGACCCCAAGGACATTTCCAGGTTGTGGTTTGCTGGCCTAATGTAAAGCAGCTCCTGATTGGCTGCTCATGGCTCAAGAATTAGCATTTCTGTGTGAAGGCAGAACTGCCACGATTCAAGTGAGAGAGGGCAGCAAGGGCAGGTGGGAGAGAGTTGCCCCCAGACCCTACAGGAAGGGGCCTCAGAAGGGCTGCATGCTGTTGCCAATCATTAGGTGGAGCTTAGGGGTATGGAAACCTCCACCCTTGATATGCACTCCTGTTTTTAAGGGTTTAACCACCATCACTATCACCACCTCCCCCTCCTCCCCCTCCTCCTCCTCCTCCTTCTCTTCTCCCTCCTCCTCTTCCCCCTCCTCCTCTTCCCTCCTCCTCCTCTTCCCCCCTCCTCCTCTTCCCTCCTCCTCCTCCTCTCCTCCCCCTCCTCCTCCTTTTCCCCCCTCCTCCTCTCTTCCTTCTCCTCCTCCTCTTCCCCCTCCTCCTCTTCCCTCCTCCTCCTCTTCCCTCCTCCTCCTCCTCTTCCCTCCTCCTCCTCTTCCCCCCTCCTCCTCTTCCCTCCTCCTCCTCCTCCTCTTCCCCCCTCCTCCTCTTCCCCCTCCTCCTCTCCTCCCCCTCCTCCTCCTTTTCCCCCCTCCTCCTCTCTTCCTTCTCCTCCTCCTCTTCCCCCTCCTCCTCTTCCCTCCTCCTCCTCTTCCCTCCTCCTCCTCCTCTTTCCCCCTCCTCCTCTTTTCCCCTCCTCCTCCCCCTCCTCTTCTCTTTAAAGACAGAGTTTCATGCATGCCAGGCTGACCTCAAACTGCTGCATAGCAGAGGATGACCTTACAATTCTGACCCTCTTGCCACCTTGGTCTGTGTGATTCTGGAGATGAAAACCAGGGCCCTGGCATGTTACACAAACACCCCATTCACACCCCAGCCCAAGGGTTTAACTTGGAACGACACTCTTGTCTATTCTGCAGGATTTCTTTAAAGACCCTTTGGTACTACAGGGCACCATGCTTCAGACACTGTCACCCCAATGCAGAACCCTGTAGTCATACTGGCACAGGTCTTTCTTTGTGTGCTTATGAGACCGGGCAGTGCTGTCCTTCTATTCGCGTTATTTTATTTTTTATTTTTTTCTGGAAGCAGACATTCTTTTTAGTGAATCTTCTGTTGTCTAACTAACCTTTGAGAGTAACCCAGGAATAAAGAGCAGTTCACTTGTTTCACTCTTGTGGCAAACTCATTGGTTGGTAAGTCAGGAGCTGCTGGGGAGTGAGGGGCTGGGGCAGATTGGTGGGAGGGTCTGTCATCCCTGGGAGAAGCTTACATGAATGCAGGTACGGATTGGTGCAATCTCCCGAGGTGCCGTTTTTCCTTTTTCTATGTATTTGTATGTGCACGTGTGTGCATCTGTGTTTGTGGATGCCGGTGTGCAAAGAACAGCTTCTGGTGCTATTCTTCCTTATTTGAAGTAGGGTTTCTCTGGTGGTGTTGTTTTTCTGTTGTGTTTTCCAGGCTGGTGGGGGTGTGAGCTTCCGGGATTCTTCTGCCTCCTCTATCATTTTCCCAAGGAGTTTTGGGATTATAACTGCTCATGCTATCTATGTACCTGGCCTTTCTAGGATCTGGGGATTTGAATTCACACAGTCAGTTCTCGTGGCAAGTGCTTTTCCCCTGACCAACCCCCTGGCAGCCCTCTAAGGGGAATTCGTACCCCGAGATGTAAAATCTGATTTCTGTGTACAGACAGCCAATTCCCCTTTCAGACAGAGTGTTCACCAAATAGCTTAAGGTCCCACCCAGCTTGTTCCTTGGGTGGCCCAATTGTGGTTGCACCCTAAAGCCCTACTTCTGAGTTTGTACCCAGCAACCTGGGTGCCTGTGGAAGGCAGAAGCACATCCTGGAGACGGGGTGTGGCTTCCTGGGAGTTTATGGACTTGATTAGGAGAGAAAGCTCAACCAGGTGGGGGAATACTAAAGAAAGAATAGACGGCAGTGTTGAGTGGGCAGGACAGTATAGAAAGAGGCAACCCTATGCCAAAGGGCAGCAGAAAGGAGGATATGCTAGAGAGATTCTCAGTGTGAGCTCACAAGTGGCTTTACCTGTATGTGGCCAGGACTTGACTAGTCTCAGAGTTCTCCCACCCCCTCAGGTATTTATTCCTGAAATGATGCTTTGCACAGAGGGAGCTCTGTGGAGAAGCTGGGGTTCTAGCACCCCAGAACATGCACCCACAACAAGGGCTTTACATAGTCTCTTGTGCCGGATTCTCTAAACAGTCTCGTGAGGAGATGGTGGCAAGCTCGTCTTTCCCAGTCTGGAGCTGAAAATCTAAGCAATGAAGTGAGTTACCAAAGCCATGAAATTAGCAAGCAATAGAAGCGAGGTTTAGTCCCAGATTTGTCTTAAAACCGAGCAAGCTTTTGTCACAAAAGCTCAATGGACCACCAAGGTGTCCTGTTTAGACCTAGGACCCAAACGCTAGTCCTGGGAGACAGAGAGTTGGAAAGAGACCAGAGCATGGGTCCTGCATGTGAGTGGCTTAAGCAGCTGTGAGGGCCTCAAATACAGGGTCGGAGATGATGACTGTGAATGTCAGGAGTATCGCTACAGTTCAGACCGAGGAATCAGACTCTTTAGGGAGGCTAAGGAAAGGGTGGGGCTTCCCACAGGATGACACCACAGGCTTGAAAATCAGTTTAAAGAGACACACTTGCTCTTCTCTCTACAGCTAGATCAACATGTTGTTTGCTGTGTGTTGAGACAGCAGTTATAGTGTTCTCCTCTGATGATTTTTTGGTCATCTGTCATTATTTTGGAAAAATTTGTTTCTTTCCTTTCTTTAAAAAAAATTACAATGTTTTTATTCTTTGAGAATTTCTTTTTTTGATTTTTAAAAATGATTTCTAAAAGCCAGGTATGGTGATGCAAACCTTTAATCCCAGCACTTGGGAGGTTGAGGCAGGCAGATATCTGTGAGTTCAAGGCCAGCTTGGTCTACAAAGTGAGTCCAGAACAGCCAGGGCTACACAGAGAAACCCTGTTTCTTTCAAACATATACACATACACATACGCATACATACGCATATCTACATATACGTCCCTTTTAATTGGGACTGCAGAGACACCTCAGTGGTTAAGAGTACTAGTTCTTCCACAACCACCTGTAAGTCCAGCTCTAGAGGATCCAGTGTCCTCTTCTGACTTCCGGCTTCTGCAGTGGTCTTGACATATTGAGAAGACACTCTAGATTCAATCCTTCTCAACTCAGGCTCTTAGAATTTTTTTTTTTTTTTTGTCTTTTATTTATTTAGCTCTTAGAATTTTTGTTCCTCTCTCTCTCTCTCTCTCTCTCTCTCTCTCTCTCTCTCTTTCTCTCTCTCTCTCAGTCCTCTAGTCTTTGGGTGTGATATAGATGTCCTATTTGTGGCTGAACACTCCACCGACTCCTTATTTATTTATTTATTTATTTAAACTTTGGCATCTTTATCACATTTTTTAAGGACTATCTTCAATAGCTTCCTGTCTGGACTGTTTCTTTTTTTGGAGGCAGGGAGAGGTTGTCACAGAAGACTTCATTGTCTCTCATTCGCAATTATGAATCTGCAGTCGTCCATACCACTGCGAAAGACGCTTCCTTGCCCATAGCAGCTGGCAGCAGCATGGACCAGAGACACCCACACAGCTAACAGCGGCCTCAGGGACCTCGGAACTCAACGTGACTTCCAGCAGCAACACAGACCTTGGACATCAACATGGCCTCTGGTGATAGCAGGACTGCCAGCTGCAGCACGGACCATGGAAGTCTTTTGAGAAGGCTTAGTCCACAAAATGAACTGTTTGTCACGTGATCGTGCACTGGGCAACTTGTCTGGGTAGAGCCATCGAGAACTCCATGTTGCTGCACCTCACCCTGCTGGCCCTACTAGGGGACATGCTTCTTTGTCCACAGCAGCCTCACCCCCCCTCCCCCGTACCTGTGGCTGCCACTCACTTCTCTAGCTCCGCCTCTTTCTGCTTAGCGCATGCACTGCTCTGTTCTGCCATCTTTCCCACCTCTCTATCTCACATTCATTTACTAAAGTGACACTGTGAATTGCTATGTGTATGTATGTGCACCACATGCATACCTTGTGCCACAGAGGCCAGAAGAGTCTGTTGGACTCTCTCTGACTACAGTTACAGATGGCCATGAGCCACCTCGTGGGTGCTGGGAATGGAACTCGGGTCTTCTGCAAGAACACCAAATGCTCTCCACTGCTGAGCTGTCTCTTCAGCTACCACCATCCCTTTACATTTTTATTTTTAAGACTGTGAGTGCTAGTGCCTACAAAGGCAAAGGTGGGGGCATGGGGGTCTTGCAGGAGCTGGAGTTAGAGGAGCTGTCTGACATGGGTGCTGGGAACCAGACTTGGGGCCCCTGAAAGTGCAGCAAGGGCGAGCCGAATCTCCAGCCCTGCTTCTGGATTCTCTGCGCATGCGCAGGGTAAGGGAGTTGGGGTTAATGAACTAAAACAACTGTTAAGGATGTTCTTTTGTACTTTTGTGCTTTGTAACAAGGTGTGATTGCCTGTGTCTGAACACCGGACCAGGCAGTGTGGAAAGTGTATCCTGGAGGAGAAAAGTCTTGCAGGGAGAGGGATGGCTACTCTGGGCCCTGCCCCGAGCATCTTTAGGTCTTCATTGAGCGCTCAGGACCCTCTGGCTAGCATGACTCTGTGGAGCCGTTTTTTCCCTGTGTGTGACTTCTCTTGGAAGTCTTTAGAATCAGCTAGTAAATACAGTTGTTCAGTAGGTCCCTTCACACAGGACAAATGCCTCAGTTGAGAGACATAAAATCCACAAACATTTTAGTCAAGAGAGAATTATGGTGCCCAAGGAGACGCTAACCCTAATATTTACCTTTAGAAATTGACAGCTTATTTTAAAGCAGTGAAGTATGTTTGGTGCAGGACAGGGAGGATGCTAACCCCGGAGTAAATCCCAGAGTAGGGTGGACATGTTGTGGATTTACAACCTTGCCCTAAGTCCTGTTTAAGGTTCTGAAGAGCCTTCACGGGGTTGTCAAGTGAGGCAGGCTGTAAGGGGCCTATCCTATGCAGAGAGGGTAATTGGTCCAGGCACATCTTCATGAGGAACACTGCCTTTGATTTGGATCCAGCTGATTTTCCATAGACCTGTTGCCTTTTAAAGTAGCCCCAATCTCCCTCTTTTTCGTTTTTTAAAATAATAACATTTATTAGGATATTTTCCTTAAAACAACAACGACAACAGCAAAACAACTTAACATTGGTATAACTAACACAATACAGTTGAACCTAGTACTTGGGCGGCAGAGACAGGAGGATCTCTGTGAGTTTATGGGAAGCTTATATATGGAGTTTCAGGCCATGTGAAACCCTGTCTCAATTGAAAAAAAAAAAAAAAAAAAGACTCACAGGGCAGTTGTGGCGCAGTTGTGGCACATGCTTTTAATCCCAGCACTTGGGAGGCAGAGGCAGGTGGATTTCTGGGTTCGAGGCCAGCCTGGTCTACAGAGTGAATTCCCATACTTCGCTGTTGTAGTTGGGCAAGTTACGAACATATGCATATACTTTGTGTATGTCTTGGGTTGAGAGGGTATGCACCTAGGCGAATTGCTGCATCAGAGATTCGGATGTAGCTCCGGGTAGAGGATTTGCAGAGCGTGTTTGGGGCTCTGGCATGATCCCCAGCCCTGAGGAGAAAAGATTTTGAAGCTGCTTTCTTTTCTGTCTCCCTCTCATTTTCTCTACATTTCATCCTTTTTGTTAGCTTTGTTTTAAATCTGCCCCCTCCCCCAACACTGTTAACAACTGTTATCCCTTGTAGTGTTGAGTCTTGTACGGCTTTATTACTGTTGCTGCCTGGTGAATGCTAGGCAGACACTCTGTCTCAGTTACATTCCAGCCTCAACTGCATTTTTATTGGTCTATTTACCATTCGTCCCTTATTTCTACTTTATTTGGCTTAAAAACACTTTTTTTTTTTTTTTTTTAGTGTACAAGCAAACATACTTTTTTTGTTGTTTTTTTGTTCTGTTTTGTTTTTAAATTTTCTGGTGGTCTGCTCTTCGCATCCTCTGTGCCTCGTTGGTTTTGCATTTTTTTTTCCACAGCTTCGGACTCCTCGGTGTTTTTTCTTGAACCTGGATGGTTTTGTCAGGTCCCGGGTTTGCCCAAAGGCAGGGTGTGCCTCTTCCTTGTCCCCTTCTGCCCTAGTACCCACAGATTATCAGCATCTGACTAGTGATGGGAGTCTGCGTGTGTGTGTGTGTGTGTGTGTGTGTGTGTGTGTGTGTGTGT
>JADRCD010217452.1:0-30673 GCA_019843815.1 Montemys delectorum
CATGAGGTCTTTTAGTGGGCGGGCTGTCTGGGGAATACAAAGACGTACAAAGCACCATCCAGGCTCTTGCAATTAGGAGAGGATGACAAACACGGAAACATGTGCCCCCGTTGACGTCATGGAACGGAAAGGGGTGGCCTTCTGCTGCATCACGTCCACGTCATATGGCGCACGAGGGAAGTTACTGTGGGGGAGCAATTTCTCCACTGGGCAACCTCGGGGAGGGGCGGGGAGAGCGAATTGGTTCAGAGCCAAAGAATGGCCACCCATTCTGAGGAAAATCTAAAGGGATCCAACCCTTTCTCCCAAATTGTAGGATGCCCCTTATCAAGTGCAAAAAGAGGCGGGCTTCCTCAGGGACCAGGACTGAACGAGAGACGTGGAGAAAGAGAAGCCTCGGATCTCGGGGGCCGGCTCTTGAGGGAATCCGCGTGCTGTGGGGCGAGCGGGGCATCTCTGGAACGCGGGCCTTCTCTTGAAGAGGCTAGCTCTCTGGCCATACTCAAACATGGCTCTCTGCGCCACCTGTGCGACTGCGATCCAACCTCCCCGCACCAGCCCGGGTCCAGGTACCTGGAACTTAAGTCCGATCAGTAACCGGCGACCAGACGGGGTACAGGTTACCCGAGCGCGCCCCCGACCGACGCACCGACCTGCGCGCGAACCGCGGGCGGGATGCGTGCGCGCTCCCCCGGACGTCCCGCCCTCTCCGGAGCCGGCCAGGCGTGCGCGTTCCCGCGCCGAGCCCAGCCGGAAGCTGAAGAAGGCGACCGGGTAGCGCCTGAAGGTTCCCCGGAGCCCGGGCCTCGAGCTTGGCGCGCTCTGTGATTCTCGCCCTGGCGGCTAGGGCCTGTGCCGTGAGGCGGGGCAGGGACACGGGTCCCAGAGGAACCAGGACTAGCCCAAGGCCCGGGACGTTTCGGGCATTAGGGTGGGCGACCCGCACGGGCGTGTGGAACGCCCCGCGTCGCTAGGGAGGACGGAGCGGCGTCCCTGGTTACGGGGTCGGGCAAAGGGCAAAGGGCAGCGTCCGGGTGGAGTGAGAGCGAGGATTAGTAATGGCGGCGTCCGGGGAGCCCGGGAGGCCCTGGCAGGAGAAGGAGGCAGCAGCGGTGGTGGTGGTGGGTTCCTGCATGACCGACCTGGTCAGGTTAGTGCGGGGCCGCAGCGCAAAGTCTCGGGAGGGCGAACCATAATGTGGGCGCCCACCGTGGAACTCGTCCTGAAAGCTTCAAGGTTCCACAGCACGACTTCTGAGGTGGAAAGGCGGAATTCAAGTTTCCGTAGGGAAGGAGGGGGGAGCGCTGAGTGAAAGCTTTGATACTTCTAAAGACACCCCCACTCCCGTGCGCCCCCAAATACACCTGCACCTGTTTCGTTGGCCCAGGCCACCCATGACATTTTAACCTCCGAAAACATGATGTGCCTGCCTCACAGGGTTGTGAGCACAAGAAGTGTGTTGTCCACCAGACCTAACTGGGTATTACTGGATTGAACACATGTGCAATAAGGCATTGAGGCAAACAAACACCCTTTTCGCTCAATCGACTGTTGGCATTCCTGCAGTGTTCCATATTTACTGTTTACTTTTAGGTAGAAATGTAACCATGGGTCAACCTTTGTGGCGAACCTAAGTGTGAATTCAAAATTACAAACAAACAAAAAACAAGCAAACAAGTAAACATGAAAATTGCAGCCAATAAAAAAAAACTGATCAAATAGTGCTAAAATGAGAATAATTGAGTTAGGTCAGAGAGGTTGTAGAAAAGATCCTTTTGCTTTGTCGTCTGTTTTTATGAAAACAGCTTTCTAAGCATATAAGCAATATACATTGTAGAAAAAATAATTCAGGTATTCCAAAAAAAATCAGGCCATATAATTGTGTTTATGTCAATAATCATATTTCCCAGCAACTTAATGTCATCGGTCCCTAAATTTTTTTTTTCCAAAAGATGACAGAGAAGTTTGAAATAAGACCTTGGAGATAATCAAAACAATCAAATCTTGCACCAAATCTACTTTAAAAACAGCTCCAGGGTCCTCATATATCCAACCTAATCTTGCTTAAAACATTATAAATTGTTATTGGACTCATCAAGATGGCTATGAGGTAAAGGTGCTTGACTTAAGGCTAATGCCCTGAGTTCAGTTCCTGGAGCCCAGTGTGGTGGAAGGACACTACATATGTGATATATACATATGTACATGATAGATAGATAGATAGATAGATAGATAGGATAGATATGTTTTCAAGTTACCAAACACAACATAAAAGATGGAATTAAAAAGGAGACTGAGAGAGGCGAGTGTAATTGACAAAACCCTTGGTTGTTGTAGGGACTAGAGAGATGGCCTCAACAGTTAAGAGCATTGGATCACAACCACCTGTTAATCCTGTTCCAGGGGATCCCATACCTCCAAGTGCATTGCTTTCCTACACACATACACACAGCAGAGTTAAAAGTAAAAAATTATTTTTATAAATGTAGCAATAACAGAAGAGCTACAAATAATTAAGTTTTACATAATTTTGTGTGTATTACTGGATATTGAACTCAGGTCCCTTGCATGGCTAGTGAGCACTTTACTACTGAACTATACTTGTAGTCTTTAATTTTATTATTTAAGACAGAATCTCACTAAGTTCCCCATGCTGAACTTTAACCATGTAACTAACTCAGGCATTTGACCTTGCCCTGCTATCCTGCTGTAGCTGGGATTACAGGCCTACAGCACCAGGTCTGTCTCAAGCTCCACTCCATTTCCATCCCTGTAATTCTTTCAGACAGGAACAATTATGGGTCAGAGATGTGACTGTGGTATGGCAACCCCATCCCTCACTTGATGTCCTGTCTTCCTGTTGGAGGTGGGCTCTATAAGTTCCCTCTCTCTACTGTTGGGCATTTCATCTAAGGTCCCTCCCTTTGATTCCTGAGAGTCTCTTAGCTCCCAGGTCTCTGGTGCATTCTGGACAGCCATACCACCCTGAATGCGCCCGATCTCATCTGTCTCTAAATTTTAAATTTTACTTATTCAGAAATGTTTGACCTGCTACCTTGTCCTAAGTTAGGCCAAGACAGGCATGGTTTTATGTACTGGCAGACAGTATAGTTGGAGAGCTTTGGTGAGGAGGCGTATGGATATTTTTCTAGGGGAAAAATCAGTACATCTTTCTGTAAAGCTCTAGATAGTAAATGTTTTAGGTTTGGCAGGTCACATTTTGAAGTATGAAAAGTCATACTGTCTTAGGTAGGGTTTCCATTGCTGTGAACAGACACCATGACCAAGGCAAGTTCTTATAAAGGATAACATTTAATTAGGGCTGGCTTCAGAGGTTCAGTCCATAATCATCATGGCAGGAACATGGCGGCATCCAGTCAAGCATGGTGCAAGAAGAGCTGAGAGTTCTACATCTTCATCTGAAGGCTGCTAGCAGAATACTGGCTTCCAGGCAGCTAGGATGAGAGTCTTAAAGCCCACACCCACAGTGACACACCTACTCCAACAAGGCCACACCTTCTAATCATGCCACTCCCTGGGCCGAGCATATACAAACCATCTCATCATTCCTATCTCCCAGATAAGGAATGTTGCAGACTAACCTGTCCATAGATCCCTGGGTATAGGCCACCGTCCTCTTACAGCTCATCCTAATTAACCTAATCCCAGTGGTGGTTCTTGAAGAAAAGATAAAATGTAGTGTTTGTCTTATATCAAAGTAGGGAGTGTGGTGGCTGAACAGATGGCTGAGCACTGACTGCTTTTCCAGAGGTTCTGAGTTCAATTCCCTTCAACCACACAGTGGCTCACAACCATCTGTAATGGGATCCTATGCCCTCTTCTGGTGTGTCTGAAGATAGCAACAGTATAGTGTACTCACATATATAAAATAAATCTTTAAAAAAAAAACATAGAGAGTATATTTAACTTTAGAAATAGTTCCATCAAGAACATAGAAAGTTTAGGGGTTGTTGTTACTCAGTTATCGGGTACATGTTTAGCGTGGGCAAAGTCCTGGGCTTAGTGTACCACCTTGTGAGAAGCTTGACCATCACATATTACTAACAGCCTGATGTCTTCTAAGGTGATTATTCTTCAGACTTTAGAGATGAGGGATAAGCAGAGGCAAAGGCTAATTTTATGATGTCAGGATTTTAAAATTTCAGTAATAGAGAAATTTTAGGGGCTGTTGATCCTAGCCCCTCAGTTTACAGGTAAGTAAGCCAGGGCCTAGAAATTTACATTATGGATAAATGTCCTAATTTCCCTTGTCATTTTCTTTATAAAATATTTGAATTACTATTTTTCATATGAGTCACTAATTAAAAACTATTCCCTAAACTACTAATTTCCATAGATTTTTCTTTAAAAGTTTTCATGATCTGGTTGGGTTGGTTTTTTGTTTTGTTTTGTTTTGTTTTGTTTAATCCTACAAAAATAACTTGTTTTCATTCAGAACCCTGTATAAAATTGGTGTGGCTCTGTTTGTTAAATTTGTGTCATAGTTATATTAGTTTCCTACCACTGCCAAAACAATTTACCATAGATTTGATTGACTTAATATTTCTACAGCTCTGGAAGTCATAAGTCTGGCTTAGTAATCACTAAACTAAATCGAGGAGTCCATAGGTAAAGTTCCTTTCTAGGGGATGCTTTCTTAGTGTTTACAGCTTCCCTATTACGTTTTTAGTCAGGTCCCCTTCATCTTAGTTGCAAACAATGGTTGGTTGAGTCTTTCTCACATAGCATCAGCCTCACTCAGTCCATGTGCACTATAAGAATCCTTCCTTGTATTACACTGAACTCAAGATCATCTCCTTCTCTTATTATATCTTATTGGCTATTCACTACCTAAGTACTCACTTGCTGTATACAATATATTTCTAAATTGAACAGATTACAATATGAGCATTTAAGAACATTTTACTCATATTGTACAGAAGCATCTAATAACCTCACACTATCATTTAGGGAACCTTTGGGTCTTTTCAGTCCACCCTCACTCACATTTACATATAAGGTGACCAAGAGCTTATACCTCACTTCTGATCACACAGCCAGTCAGAGGCAAAATGAAGGCTGGAACCCAGGCTCCCTGACTTATCATTCCTTCCTATCATGCTGCCTCTAAGAGACCAATAATAGTGCTTTTTTGTATAAAGTCCATGTGGAAATTTGTAGTCTCTGTATTCACTGTTTATCTTGAACACTGATTAAGAATAACTAAAGATCTTCAGATCTAAAAATAGCATCTTCATTACATCATTACTCTCATTTTATTCCTGCATTTAATGTAGCCAGCCTAGACATCATGCCTATACTATAGAATCACTTTAGAAGTAAAACTGCTTCACAAAGCCTTTTTGGAAGGTATCCAAGTCCAACTCACTTTATATATTGCTGTAGGCCAGACACTGCTAATTCAATCAAGGAGCTTTTTTTTTTTAATTTTAGTTTTCATAGTAAGCTCTATGTAGTAATAATTCTTAAAACTCCTTCCTTCATCCAGCTGACATTGTGGGTACCCATCTGTGTTTATCATTATCCTTTCTTCTTGAACACTCATGTCTAAGGTTTCATGAGGTCTCATGTTGTATCAAGCATGATGGTACATGCCTGGAATCTAGCACTTGGGAAATGGGAACCAAAAAAAAAAAAAAAAAACAGATGTCAGGTCATCCTCAGCCACACATGGAGTTTAAGGCCAGTTCGTGCTACATGAAACCCTCCCTGTCTTTAAAAAAGGTCTCATGTGACAAAGAAAAGAGAAATCAAATCTTAGGAGAAATATGAAAATACATGATAATTTTTTATATGTTCAGTTTACAGACCTGCACTAATTGTACTCTAAGTCCCTATTTTTTATAATTTTTATATATACATCACCCATATATATGAGACTGAGGGCAAGAGTGAAAGCAAAGTCAAGAACAGACACATTTGGAGTTGGTCTCAGTAACCTAGGTAAACCTGGATGCAGGTGAGGCGCAGCAGGTATTTGTGATAAATATATATATATATATATATATATATATATATATATATATATTTCCATCCCATTCTTTTCAATCAGTCAACTACTTTTTATTGGATTTAAACTATGTACCAGTTTCTGCCCTAGGAAGAAAACATACACAGACAAAAATTTCTGCTTTGTAAAGGTACAGAGAGACAGTATCAATGAAAATAAGCAAATCATGTGATATGCTAAGTTAAATGCTAGAAAAGAAATCACACAGTGGGGTAGGAATACTAAGTTTAGATCCCTAGCCAAAGAAAGCCTCACTGAGAAGTGGGATTTTGCATAAATACCCAAAGTAGGAAAGAAGTGAGCCACACATTAACTAAAGAACATACGTGACTGCAGAGCACTCCAGGCAAAGGAATGGCATATGTAAAGGCCCTGAACAGTTAGCAAGAAGGATTGCAGTATTTGAAGAAAAACAGATTGGGGGTTGGGGATCACAGTGAGTCTTAAAGAACACTGGATCATACTCTGGATGGATAAAAAGCCGTTGGATTTGAGTGGAAGAGTGACATAATGTGACTTAAACTGGTGTAGGGTCCGTGGAGACTGAGGGCAAGAGTGAAAGCAAAGTCAAGAACAGACACATTTGGAGTTGGTCTCAGTAACCTAGGTAAGCCTGGAAGCACTGCAGGTGAGGCGCAGCAGGTATTTGTGATTATAGTTAGAAGGGAATGGAGCTAAAAGGATTTGCTGAGGGTAATAGGCCAGAGATTACTCCAAGTTGTGTGACTGAGGCTACAAGGGGAATCGATCTTTGCAGAAGATTGCATCAGGAACTCACGGTTAAGGTGTGAGGGTTGAAGTACCCGTTAGGCATCTGACCTATTAGGTTGAAGAGGTCAAAAGGGCAGATGTGAGTTTGGCGTTCAGGGAAGTATAGTCTGGAGATACGAATCTGTAAATGTGTCATTGGTGTATAAGTAATATTTAAAGCTATGAGACATGATGAGATCACTGAGCTCTGAACTCCAGGAGCACTTCAATATTTCAGGGATCCATTTTACTTACTGTCTCCCTTTCAGCCTATGCACTCCCGAAAACTCCCCAAAAGACAAGTTTAATACACATTTGCAGAGTAATTGACTGTGATGTCAGCTGAGACCTGTGATACCTTTTCATGGCTGCCAATGAGAAGGGGTAGAGAAGGGGTAGAGAAGGGGTAGAGAAGGGGTAGAGAAGCCTCAGAGGAAACAAACATGCAGCGTAGCTTTAGCAGATGAGAAGATGATCGACATGTTACTGAGGCCTAATTCTCACAAGACTTTAAGTAGATACTGGAAAAGTCAAGTAGTGAACCTAGATTACTTTAAAACTGCAACAGTTGAGAGTAACATACTGCTCTTCCAAAGGTCCCAAGTTCAGTTCCCAGCACCCAATGTAGGCTTACAAACCACGTGCATCTCCAATTTCAGGGGATCCAGCACCCTCTTCTGGCCTCCAGGGCTACTACATAATCCCAGATACACAATTTAAAGAAAAGAAAGGAAAAGAAAAACAAGAGAAAAGGAAAGAAGGAAAGGAAAGGAAAGGGAAGGGGAAGGGGAAGGGGAAGGGGAAGGGGAAGGAAGAAGGGAAGGGAAGGAAGAAGGGAAGGGAAGGGAAGGGAAGGGAAGAAGAAGGGAAGAAGGGAAGGGAAGGAAGAAGGGAAGGGAAGGAAGAAGGGAAGAAGAAGGGAAGGGAAGAAGAAGGGAAGAAGGGAAGAAGACGGGAAGAAGGGAAGGGAAGAAGAAGGGAAGAAGGGAAGGGAAGAAGAAGGGAAGAGAAGGGAAGAAGAAGGGAAAAAGGGAAGAAGAAGGGAAAAAGGGAAGGGAAAAGGGAAGGGAAGGGAAAAAAGGAAAGAGAAGGAAGGGAAGAGAAGGAAGGAAAGGGAAGGGAAGAGAAAAAGGGAAGGGAAGGGGAAAAAGGAAGGGAAAAAGGAAAGGAAGGAAAGGAAAGAAAAGGAAGGAAAAGGAAAGAAAGGAAAAGAAAAGAGAAAATGTTGGGGCTGGAGATATGGCTCAGTGGTTAAGAGCACTGACTGCTTTTCTGAAGATCCTGAGTTCAAATCCCAGCAACCACATGGTGGCTCACAACCATCCATCATGCGATCTGATGCCCTCTTCTGGTGTGTCTGAAGACAGCCACAGTGTACTTACATATAATAATAAATAAATCTTTAAAAAAAAAAAAAAAACTTGGCTTAAGGAGATAATTCAGCAATTAAGAGTACTTGTTCTTGCAGAGGACCCAGGTAAAGTTCCCAGCACCATACTGGATGGCTCACAACTGCCTGCAGCTCCAGTTTCAGGGGATTTGAGGCTCTCATCTGCCCTCCACTGGCATCAGGAATACACTAGGTGCAAACAAACTTAGAAAGCAACATTCCTGCCCTGCCCTCCTGGTGCTGTAACATCAAGCCTAATAAAAGACTTCAGGGGAAAGTAAGGAGAAAGCTAACAGAAATTTCCTTTTGATGCCTGCTTTGTAGTCTGAGTTGGAGTAAAGCATATTATCATATTTAGATAGGAAAATCTTTTTTAGGTCACATTTTCAGTTACATAAAAATCAAAGAAATGTTGGTCCAAAATTATCTGACAATTCCCAATGTTTGAGGGATATAATGCCATTCTTTATAATTTCTACTTTTTTAGTTTTAAAAGTTTGCTTTTAAGTTGCAAATCATATTTTAAAATCAGTACTTTTAAATATGTTCCTGTCACTTGTATTCTGTCATGCCAAAAGAAATCATCCATGAGAAATTTGCTAATTTTGCTACCTTCAGTGAAAAGACATGTTTAAAAAGTAAATTCCAATTGACAAGAACAAAGCTGAGTATGATGGCACACACCTGTGATCCCAGCACTTGATAGGTGGAGGCAGCAAACAGGAGTTCAGAACTACCTCCATTATGAAGGAAGTTCAAGACCTGCTTGGGCTACATGAAACCCTATCTCAAAAAAAGGAGAGAGGAGGAAGAGGGGAGGGAGGATGTGCTGTTTCGAACCTGTCCATCCATCATCCCTGTACCTCTTCTGTGTTCTGGGGAGAACAACGGTGAACTACAGTGAACTTTGCTCCAGTATTTTGATGATTTGTATATAATATTAAGAGAGTGAGGAGGCTGGAGATATGACTCAGCGGTTAAGAGTGCTGGCTGCTTTTCTAGAGTGCCTAGGTTCAATTCCTAGCACCCACACGGCAGCTCACAATTGTCTATAGCTCCAATTCTAGGGAATCTAGCACCTTCACACATGCATGGAGGCCAAACACCTACTGTAGCTGATACGAGGCCCCGGCACATATATAGCAGAGAACTGCCTGGTCTGGCCTCAGTGAGAGAATTTACACCTAACCCTCAAGAGACTTGAGGCCCCAGAGAGTACTGAGGCCTGGCAGGAGTGCTGGGAAGAAATCCTCTTGGAGACTGGGAGGAGGGGAGAATGGGATGTGGAACTGTGGGAGAGCCCGACCAGGAGAGGGTAACTACTGGACTGTAAAAAAATAAAAGTAATAAAAATAAATAAATCTTTTTTTAAAAAGAGACAGTGAAAGTATGCTAGACACTTGGGATACTACAGTTAGTAAAGCATGATCTAAACTCAAGCAAGTACCTACAGGTTCTCTGGGAGCAAAGAAATCTTACAAAAGGAGAAAGGTGCTGAAGATGGAGAATTCCAATATGATCTGAGATGACTCCAGTACAGTCCTTCCATTTTTCATCATACTTAATCAAAGTTACTGAATTGATTATAACTTTAATCTCCACCTTTACAGCCATGGAGGACAAGCTTTCTTTATATTATATGACAGGCCATGACAAATTTGTAAGAACATCTTTGAGCATTCAAATGAGCATCAAAACTTCCATATGAGCATTTAAAACTTTCAATGTCTTTGCTTTACTTGACAGTTATTCTGTGACTCGCTTGACTTGAAGCATGTCTTACACAGCTCCAAAAGTCAACTACAAATTATCTTTGTATATGGTTGGCTTGTTGTCTAAATGAAACTTGAGGGGTTTGTTTTTGTTTTAGGTCTGAGGTTTTTTTGTTTGGGATATATTGTTTTACTTTGGTTTTGGGTTTGTTTCCCAAAAACATCATATCTTAGGTACTGGCTTTTTCTTTTGTGGTTGGAAAAAAATCTTGAAATACAATTCTGTAATTTGCACAAAGTAATTTGTACAATAGTCTCTTAAATGCGCTCTATAGAATGTGTGTTTCTTGTGGGAAGGGATTGTAATTAAGAGTCTTCATTTTTAAGTGAGAGAGAAAGGTATGTTTTTCAGTTACCTGAGTTTTCAACCAAAGATCTTACAGAATCTTAGCTTTAAAGTTCATCAAGGCCATCTTGGCTGATACATGCCTTTAAGTGGAATCTTAAAAGATTCCAACATATGAGAGGTAAAGACAGAAGTTCAGGGTTAGTGTCAATTATAGTGCAAGTTAGAGAACATCCAACTCCTATACCATGAGTATTAAACAACAAAAACTAGCAATTGTGTACACCTTTAATCACAGCACTTGGAAGGCAGATACAGAGGATCTCTGTGAGGTCCAAATCAGCCAGAAGTACATAGTGAGACATGTGCATGTCTCAAACATGAATGATAAAGTGCATTTTCCTGTCTTCAAAAATAAGTATATCTTAGGTTTTCTGTTAAAGCCAAAAGAAAAGAGATGGTATATATTATCTAAAAAAAAGAATAATAAAATAAGTACTCTGTTTGTACTTGGGATATCACAGCTCCTTGCTGAAGATAGCCATTTAGTGAACATGGGTGGAGTAAAGGAATACATGCTTGCACATCACACCCTCACTCATTCGTGATACTATAATAGAATATCTAAAACTGGGTAATTCACAAAGAAATGGGCTCCCTGCTCATCCTCACTCTTTCTTGAAAGGTCTGAAGCTGTGGTGTCTTGTACAAGTTCACCAGTCCAAGCTGACTTCATATGCCTAGAACTTTATATACTTAAGAATTATGTTGCCTTCTGGTATGTCTGGGCTGGTGCCCTGAGCAGACCTTGGGTGCAAGCTCCACAGCCAGTCCCACAACACCCAGAGGAAGCTCCACTCCCAGGTGCTCTAACAAGCCCAGGGTCACAGGATCACAGAGACAGCTTGAGCTTGACTCTGAGGAGTTCTGTCATAACTAGGATCACAGGAAGGACAGGCTCCAGTCAGATTTAGCAAGGGCAGGTAGCACTAGAGATAACTAGATGGTGCGGGGCAAGCATAAAAATATAAACAACACAAACCAAGGTTACTTGGCATCATCTAGCCCAATATTCTCACCATAGCAAGTCCTGGACACACCATCACACTGGAAAAGAAAGATTAAGATATAAAATCACTTTTGATGGTGACGATACAGGACTTTAAGAAAGACATAAATAGCACCCTCAAAGAAATACAGGAGAACACAGGTAAACAGCTAGAAGCCCTTCAAGAGGAAACACAAAAATCCCTTAAAGAACTATAGGAAAACACAATCAAGCAGGTGAAGGAAATGAGCAAAACCATCCAGAATCTAAAAATGGAAATAGAAACAATAAAGAAATCAGAAAGAGAGACAACCCTGGAGATACAAAACCTAGGAAAGAAATCAGGAGTCATAGATGCAAGCATCACAAACAGAACACAAGAGATAGAAAAGAGAATCTCAGGGGCTGAAGACACCATAGAAAACATTGACACAACAGTCAAAGAAAATGCAAAAAGCAAAAAATAAAAAAAACGAAAAAAAAATAAAAAGAAAAAGAAAAAAGAAAATGCAAAAAGCAAAAAGTTCCTAACCCAAAATATCCAGGAAATCTAGGACGCAATGAGAAGACCAAATCTAAGGATAATAGATATAGAAGAGAGGAAAGACTGCCAAGGTAATGGGCCAGTAAATATCTTCAACAAAATTATAGAAGAAAACCTCTCTAACTTAAAGAAAGAGATGCCCATGAACATACAAGAAGCCTACGGAACTCCAAATAGACTGGCCCAGAAAAGAAATTCCTTCTGTCACATAATAATCAAAACACCAAATGCACTAAACAAAGAAAGAATTTTAAAAGCAGTAAGGGAAAAAGATCAAACAACATATAAAGGCAGGCCTATCAGAATTACACCAGACTTCTCACCAGAGACTATGAAAGCTAGAAGATCCTGGGCAGATGTCATACAGACCCTACAAGAACACAAATGCCAGCCCAGACTACTACACCCAGCAAAACTCTCAATTATCATAGATGGAGAAAACAAGATATTCCATGACAAAACAAAATTTACACAATATGTTTCCACAAATCCAACCCTACAAAGGATAATAGATGGAAAACATCAACATAAGGAACAAAACTACACCCTAGAAGAAGCAAGAAAGTAATCTTTCAACAAATCCACACAAACCTAATTCCACCTCTTACAACAAAAACAACAGGAAGTAACAATTACTTTTTCTTAATATCTTAATATGAAAATTAATATTTCCAACATATCCTAATTGATTGAACTCCAAAAATATGTGGAATTAGAAATTTGTTGATTGTCATCCAATGGTCTCTCTAATTTGGTAATTGGAGAAGTAGGTCCAATATTGTACAATCCATATACACTTTCAGCTTGTTTGTTCGTGACAGTGTCTGGCTGTTGTCGTGCGCGCAGGACAGACACACAGACGACAGCCAAGATCCTTCTGCAGCCATACTTTATTCCATCTTCCAGAGGGCGACCCCCCACACCCCCAAAAGCACTGCTTATATATGCCCTGGAGCGGCATGCTCATCTCTGATTGGCTGTTTGCTCATTACCTCATGAGACACCTCGGGATAGGCTGTGACTTGGCGTTTTTGGCCCTAGCACATGCGCAGACTACGTGTTAAGGGGAGAAGAAACCGGCTGCCGGCGCAATCTTGTAATGGAGGCTGCCGGCTTGGGTGTGGCTCTCTACAGGCTGTGTACAACATAAGAGTCTTGAAATCTTGCTTCTCCTATCTCAGCCTCTCTATTAGTAGTATTGTTTATTTCATGTTTTTACACAATACTATGGTTTTCAGAACAGCTTACATATTTCAAAAGTATTTATATACCCAAAAGAAACGTAGTCAATTAAATTGGGAAGAGGCTTGTAAAAGAACAACAAAGAGTAAGACTGAGTGCTTTGCTTGAAGTTTGTAATTCTTGTATCAAGTTTGAAGAAGAGGACTTTATAAGTTACTCTTTCTCTGAGATGAATGCTTTTCCAAATTATCACAGCCAATAAACCAGATTCTTACCTTCACCTAATGTCTGTGCCACCCTCTAAGCAGAACCATTGTTCATTGAAATAGCTGGTGAATGACTTTATGGATAGACCATCTTAATATACACACCATTTCTTAAATGAATGTAGTAACCTCTTCTCTGTGGGCTGAGAATAAACTCACTCACTCAAGTCAAATAGCTTTGACCATAGCAGGAAGTCTGTATCCAAAAGTCGTGCCTACAATTCATTTCTTGGTGCAGCAGAACTGTTAACTCTCAGCTTAGCTACGATGGAGGTAAAATCTTTTGGTGATGTGAGGGTCATTGAAATATAGCCTTATTACAATGAAATCCAATGTCTAAAAATTGTTCCTATTTTGGGCTTGTACCACAGTAAGAGCCAAGATTTTAAACTCTACTAAATACAAAACAAACAAACAAACAAAAAGACTTTATATATTTATGTTCATTTAAGAAAATACTAGTAGTAATGTATTATTTTGAAATATACAGTTAATATGTTTGGAGTTATTTAAAATCTATATTGAGAAAAACGTAAGTATTTTCCGTATTTCTGTAGACAAGCATCTACATAAGACTGTTAAATTGATTGTTGTTTTATATCAAGCAACTTTTATAATACTCATTGTTATAATATTTTATAAATTTTAAAGCATATGACAAAATAAGATATTGTAGGTATTGAAGGGGGGTCTCTGGGAGGAGTTGGGGTACAAAAGGGAAACAAGAATGTGATATAATTCTATTTACTTAAAATATATTTTTTTAAGTTTTATTGCATTATAATGAGAAAAGTTACATGATTTTAATTTATCTGAATTTGTTAACATTTAAATTCGCCTGCCTCTGCCTCCCAAATGCTGGGATTAAAGATATGTGCTACCACTGCCTGGCTGAATTTATTTATTTTCATTAACTTATTAACTTTATATCCTGATTGCAGCCCCCCCCATCCTCCCAGTTCCTCCCTCACACCCCTTATCCCCCCTTCCCTACTCCTGAGAGAAGAGGAGGTCCCTCATGGGTACCAACCCCCACCCACCCACCACCACCACCACCTCTACCTCCACCTCCACCTCTGCACATCAAGTCACAGAAAGACTAAGCTTATCTTCTCCCACTGAGGCCAGACAAGGCAGCCCAGCTAGAAGAAAGAGATCCACAGGCAGGCAACGGAGTCAGAGACAGCCACTCTTCCAATTGTTAGGAAACTCACAGGAAGACCAAGCTACACATCTGCTACTTATGTGTAGAGGCCCTTGGTCCAGCCCAAGCATGCTCTTTGGTTGGTGATTCAGTCTCTGGGAGCCCTCATAGGCCCTGGTTAGTTAACTCTTTAGGTCATGGAACATGAATTTATAAAGCCAAAGAAGTTGTAAGGTGGAGTAAACTACAGGTCTTTGTAAGTATAGAACCTGTTTCTCTTGGTGTTCTATTGTAGTTGCTACTTAACATGTTCAGTATTCTGAATATATACTATAATGGTCAAATTTTTTTAAATGCGGATTGTCAAAGTACAATAGCGTAAAGACTGTAGCATTAGCATTGAAAGACCTGAGTTTCCTTCAGCCCTTATGACAACTATGGGATTTTTGATAAGCAAGTGCTTTACCAAATTCTTAGCCTTTTCCCCTGAAACAGAGGTAATGATAATGCCTATCTAATCTGCTTTACATATATTTAATGTTAATTTAAATATAATCAGTTCTTGATTATTCATAATGCCTACTCAACCTGCTTTCAAATATATGGTTAACTTCAAATATAATCAGTTGTTGATTACTTATAATAATGGAAAACATGATCACCCAAAACCAGAAATAGTAGGTAAATGAAAATTTAATAATTAATTCTAAAATACACTATTTTTCTCATGATTTATCCTTCTAATTATATTTTGTTAAGGATGAAATTAAAAATCCATTTTTTATTGCTTTAAACTATACCAGCAGATGGCAGAAAGATGTAGCCCAGATAATTATAATATGGTGACAGAAGTCATTTTGGAATTTAAATTTTTACTATAATTAATTGGCAAAATAGAAAATAAAGTATTGGTTCTGTAGTTATTTGTCTCTCTCTTGTGTTTCAGTATCTGTTAACTGTATATGTTCCTAGGTACCTAGCATACATGGGTATAACTCCCATCTATCCACATGGTCTCCTTTTACCTACATGTCCCTCACCCCAGTTATACATTAAAAAAAAAAAAAAAAAAAAAAGGTGAGGCTCAAGAGATGGCTCAGTGGTTAGGAGCACTGACTGCTCTTCCAGAGGTCCTGAGTTCAATTCCCAGCAACCACATGATGGCTGACAACCATCTGTAATAGGATCTGATGCCCTCTTCTGGTGTGTCTGAAGACAGCAACAGTGTACTCACATAAAATAAATAAATAAATCTTTAAAAAACAAAAACAAGGCAGCCAGGCACACCCCTGTAATCCCAGCACTTGGGAGGCAGAGGCAGGCGGATTTCTGAGTTCAAGGCCAGCCTGGTCTACAAAGTGAGTTCCAGGACAGCCAGGGCTACACAGAGAAACCTTGTCTCAAAAAACAAAAAACAAAAAACAAAAAAAAAAAAAAAAAAAAAAAAAAAGGCTACTTGTCTTTGTAAAATTGACTTATTTATTTCACTCAACATGATGATTTCCAGGCCCATTAATTTTCCTAAGAATGGTATATCATTCTTTGGGATTGAGGAAAACTTTTTTGTGTATATATTCTATTTACTTAATTACTTAAAATATGTTTATAATACATTATATTGATCCATTCTTCTACTGGCAGGCACCTAGATGGCACCCTCACGTGGCACTTGTAAATAGCACAGCAGTAAGCATGTATATTCAGATGGTACACTGACTTGACTCTTTGAGGATGTACCCAGAAGTGTCACAATCACTTATATAAGAATGTGTAAATTGTTATATGAATTATATAACGCGCACACACACATGCACGCACACACACACACACATGCATGCACATGCTGTACACACACACACACACCAAAAAATGACACTGGGGATTATTTTTTATTTTTAGATGTGTTAGTATTTTGAGCTACATGCCTCTGCCTGCACACTGTATATTCAGATCTTCCATGCCACCTTAGAAGAGTAAAATCGGTATGTCCTTCTTGTCCCCATTATTCTGATAATTACCTCTGTCCTGAGATTAAAAGGTCCGTCTTATAATTACTGGCCCATGGTGAACTTTCCATAACTGGCTTTCTTTTCCCCTTGGGCCACTGCCCTGCAGACTCCCCTGCCTATGTGATATTGTGTTGTTGTTATATGCCGAGGCATCTGTCATCCAAACTGTTGCTGTACATTTATTTCACGGAGGAAACTATTCATCCCCAAACACTCCTCACCCTTTTGTGATAATGACTACCAAACTTATCCCCTCACCTTCAGTAGAAATAAGTAAAAAACAACTTCTTCAGATAATGAAAGCAGGCAGCATGGGAGAGGAAAACACGTGGTTAGGTTAGTCCTAGGAGCACATTCCTGACCCCAGCAGAAGGGGAAAACTCAAGGAATATGTAAGATAGTAATCCCAGAGAAATAAGAAAACAAAGTTCTTAGCTTGAAGAGACTAAGAAAACTAGAATTTTCACAGGAAGGTTTTAAAGTCCCATAGAATCTACTGGAAATGCCAAATGGACATGTATAGAGAGAAATTCAACTAAGCCAGCAACTCCTTGATCCATATAAATTGATCATTTTTCAGGAACTGTACAAGAGTAGGAGATTGATGAATTCTGTCCACCCAGAAGCATTGTTGAACAGTCACTCGAGATCCCAGGACCACAACCTAGTTAAAGGGGTAAATCAACCCTCCAGTAAAGACCACTTTAGACCCATCCTAACATCTGAACAGCAACACTTAAAAGGATCATGCTAATCCACAGTGTACTTAACTGCAAAACAGTCAAATGCCCTTTGGAGAAACAAAAATAATTAAGATAAACTGTGATATCTGCAAAACTTAGCATCTAATCAAAAATCATTAGACTTTTGAAGAATCAAGTATATGTGATCCATAACCAAGAGAGGGGGAAAAGGCAATCAGAAGACAACACTAACAGAAATATTGCAATCAATACAGATGTTAAGAGTCATAAATATGCTCAGTAATTCAAAGGAACAGGGAAAGGCACAGAGCCTCTCATGTCCAGGAGACAACAGTCTAAAATAAGTGTGATTATAGTCTAAACGAAAGAGTGAGAGATATGAAGAAAATTATTGAAGAAATGATAACTAAAATTTTTCCAAGTTTTATGAAAACCTGATATTTTAATTGAGAGGTTAACTCTAAACAGGATACATAGTACAAAAGCACATTGTAATGAAACTCAATGCAAACCCATTACAAACAAAAGCATCAGAGGTAAAATATACATGACATATGAAAGAACAAACGTTTAGTTCTAACTTCTTGTCAGAAACAGGCAAAGACAATGAATTGAAACTTCAGGGGCTGTAGTGTATGGGAGTGGGTAGGATGCACATACATGTTCAAGTGTATGAGCCTGCGTGGGGGCATTCAGAGGCCAGATAAGACATCTACTACTTTGCCTCATTTTGCCTTGAGACAGGGTCTTTCACTAATTTCACGTTTTCGGTGAGGCAGGCTGGCCTGTGAGCCCTCAGGAACTGCCTGTCGCCCCCACAACCCAATGCTGGGGTGGGTCACAGGCCCAGGCAAAATGATTCAAACTCAAGTCCCACTGCTTACAGAACACGCTCTTAACCATTGAGTTAACTTTTTCAGCTTCTGTAATGAAACCTTCAAGTGCTTGAAAACAAACTATTGACATAGACTTCTATGTCCTTTGTATTTAAGAATCAGAGGCCAGATATGATTATACCAGTTGGCACATGGTGTAATCCCAACACTCAGTAAACAGAGCTGGGAAGGTCACATGCTTTCAGCAGGCCAAACCACACAGTAAGTTGGAAGCCAGACCTTGAGCTACATGGTGAGAACTTGTATAAAACATCAAAGAAATGATTCCTTTGACCATCATGTTTGTTATCTATGTATCACTTGGCCACTAATCATTTAGTATCATTCTTATTGAGCAAAATCATTTTATCATTTTATCATTGCATAAAAGTACTTGTGTTCAGTCAACCTTTGTGCAGCAAAGGGCAAAAATGGTGGTGATGGAAATTGTATTGCAGAGCCTTATGATGATTTTTCTATTTTGGCATTGTTAATTGTTAGTCTCTTACTGTGCCTAATTTGTTATAGGTATTCACTATAGGAAAAGCATTGTCTGTATATACAGAGTTGGGTCTGATTCTATCCATGGTTGCAAGCATCTAGTACGGGCAGGGGCATCTTAGAACTTATTCTAGAGATGACTCAATGGTTAACAGAGACTGCTGCTCTTTCAGATTACCTGAGTTCAGTGCCTGGCACCTACCTTAGGCAGCTCCCAACCACCTGTAATACTCGCTTCAGGTAAAATATTTCAGAGAAATATATGTTTCTGGCTGTGGGTACCAGCACTCATGTAGGCATACACACATACACAAAATTAAAAATAAAAGTAAGTCTTTAAGAAAACAGCTTATTGATTCCCTTTGAGTAAGGAAGGACTACCATGTCCTCATAATGTCTCTGAGCCTATCATCAGAGCACAGACCCATAATCCCAGCCAGCATTCGGGAAACAGAGGAAGGAGGATCATGCAAGTTCAAGACCAGCCTGATACACAGAGTGAGTTTCAGGTCTGCCAGGTCTCCATAGGAAGGCCCTATCTTAAAAACATAAAAAGAAAAATGTAAAGAAGACTGCTGATCCAGAAATTTAGTGTTTCTCATTAGGATGAATAATACTTAATAAGAATTTTAATTTGACAGGATTAACATGATAACAGGAAGTAGCATGTGATCAGAGACCCAAGAGTGAGATAAGATTTGTCAAATGGTGACCTGAGAGAACACCATAACAACACTCATCTTTATTGTCTGTCTGATCACCTAGCTTTTTCTACATAGAACCAATTAAATCAGTTGAGGTCAAACGTGACACTACAAAACTGACCACCTCTGCTTAGAGTATTATCTACTCTGAACTTGAGGTAACTACATCTTAAAGCAAAACGACTCTTAGATAAGGGTTAGATAAACCGTTGTCAAAAGCAGTTAACCACCGGGCAGTGGTGGTGCATGCCTTTAATCCCAGCACTTGAGAGGCAGAGGCAGGCGGATTTCTGAGTTTGAGGCCAGCTGGTCTACAGAGTGAGTTCCAGGACAGCCAAGGCTATACAGAGAAACCCTGTCTCGAAAAAACAAAACAAACAAACAATAATAATAATAATAATAATAATAATTGATAGTTTATTTCTTTAAAACATCATATATGTCTATAAGTTCAGATTAGAAAAAAATGCATTTTGTTTTGTTTTGTTTTGTTTTGAGACAGCACCTTCCCTATGTAGCTCCAGCTGTCCTGGAACTCACTATGTAGATCAAGCTGGCCTCAAACTCAGAGATCCCCTGCCTCTGCCTCCTGAGTGCTGGGATGAAAGGCATGTGCCCTGCCACATGCCCAGCAGAATGCAATTTTAATTAGTAGATTAAGATCTTTTTACACAGAGAGAAGTATATGTTACTAATATGATTGTTAAATTATTGACAAATATACATATTTATGCATTACAGTGTAATGTTTCAATACATGTGTTTATTTTGTAGTTATCAGGGTACATCTATTATTTTAGAATATACAATGTATTATTTTTCACTGTTGTCACCATATTATGGGTAGAACATAGGCAGTTAGTCCTCTGTCTTAGTTAGGGTTTCACTGCTGTGAACAGACACCATGACCATGGGAAGTTTTAGAAGGGACAACATTTAATTGGTGCTGGCTTACAGGTTCTGAGGTTCATTATCATCATGGTGGGAAGCTTGGCAGCATCCAGGCAGACATGGCACTGGAGAACCAGAGAGTTCTACATCTTGATCTGACTGCAGGCAGCTATGAGAAGGGTCTCAAAGCCCACCCCAACAGTGACACACTTCCTCCAACAAGGCCACACCTCCTAGCAATACCACTCCTTATGGGTCAAGCATATTCAAACTACCACATCCTCCTATCAAGTTGTGGCTTTGTAACAAATCCTACCTCTCCCCTCCCGCCTCTGATAACTTCCTTTCTACTCTATGTCTGAGTTCAGCTTTTAGGTTCCACAAATAAGTGAGCTCACCTATCCCGGCTTATTTCACTTACCATAGCGCCCTCTAAGTTCACTCATGTTTTTGTGAGTGACAACTTGATTTTGAAATTACACTTAACCTTTCAATGTGACATACACAAATGCTGAGGAGAAGAGAAATGGCTGAAAAATACAGGCAGCAGGAATAATTAGTATGAATTTTAATTAGGTATTAGCTAATGTACAATCTCTTATCATAGAGGCTTATAATATGTCAGAAGCTTGCAGCCAGAAGAAAGGGTCAATGCAAAAGCAAAAAAGCAACATGTTTCTTGATTTTTGCCAAAGTAGGTATTAGTGTGACTACTTTGGTTGAAAGACTTGTCATCTTCCAATCACCAGGTCATCCCTTCCTTTGGTTCAAATAATCTCTTGAGAACCTGTAACAACTACCTCATTGTCAAGAAGTTCAAAGCAGTTGCTGAGTTGTTCTGGTAACACCTGTCAGTGAATTCACTGTGAGCACAGAACCCGGCATCTCAGGAGTTGACAAGTATTATTAAACTGTTTTGCAAGAGAAGAAGCTGGTTCAAAGAGGGGAGAGCTGTCAAGATAACGAAATCAGTAAGTGGGTCAGGCCTCCTGCTCCAAACACCATCTCTAACCACGCCGCCTCTCACGACAGGGATGGCATTCCTTTCTGTCCAATTCAAAAATGCAACATTTTGCAAGCTATGAATTTGTTCTCAATTTAAATATGTCTTGTGCATGTTTTTGTCTGTTGAGATTTTTCTCTTTCAATCAAAAGTTTATACTATTTTAATTTTTAAATGGTAGCAACCTTGTTTCTTTCTTCGTCTTCTCCCCCACACACACTCTCACCACCCCCACATTGAGCATCTTAATTTGCCTGTCGTTGGCATCTAGCTAAGCCTCATGTTTGAACTAAAGGAATCCATGTGATGGTGCTGTGATAGTTAATCTTCATTGTCAACTTGACCAGATTAAGAAAAGCATAGGGCATTAGTACAGCACATGCATGAGGGCGTTTCCAGGGAGGATCAACTGAAGGAAGTAGACCTGCCCTGAATTTAGGCTACACCATCCCATGAGCTTGGGTCCTAGCCTGAATACAAAGAAAAGGCAACATGTGCCACAGGCCGCCTTCTTCTGCTTCCATATGTGAGCACATCTGCCCATATGTGAGCATTTATCTCCCACTCCTGCCTCCATGTTCTCCCTACCTTGATGGGCAACTGTACCCTCAACATCAAACCACAAGCCAGTAGTAGTGCAGCTTCCCCTATGTTGCCTATCACAATAAGAAAAGTCACAGAGACATCCTATGTCCAGGCGATGTGCTGTGTGTGGGTACTTTCTTAAACTTGGCGTAACTTCCTAATAAATTAGGAAAGCTAATTCAGAGTGAAATAGAATTTACAATTTAGGAACACTTCTATTTATAACTAATGTTCCAGTTTCTCCTCTATTCTCTTTAAATTTATTTCTTTAGGAAACACGCAGATGCACAGTAAACTAACTTATCCTGGATTACACAGGAGCAAAGCACAACACAAAGGATTAAGAACACATATTCTAGTGAGCACTGGAAAGGAGTGTTGGGGACACAAATGTCCTTATGCCCACCGAGCACTAGGGAACAAGACATGTAAAACCACAGGGGCCCACTTCTAAGAGGAGGAAATACATGTTCCCGGAAGCTCTGGGAGTGGATTTTGTTAACAACCTCTTAACCTTTTTGCTTTCTGTGGAGGCATACCTCCCCCAAGTACTTATCCCAGTCTCTTCCCTTCATAGACTGTTGTTGTCTGTAGGTCCCAATTAATAGCCCACCATTGAGGGCAAGGGAGTTGTATTTTATGGCCCATTGACCTCAGTGCTATCTCACTCAGAGACCACAGTAGATTCTAGGCTCTTTAATTAGAGAACACACCCTCACAGTCACATGTACTTTGTAGAGCAGTTTCTAGTCAGCCTTTCTCAGCCATTGGGTCATGACCCGTTTGGAAGTTGACCAACCCTTTCACAGAAGCTACCTAAGATGGTCGGAAATATCAGATCTATACATGATAGTTCATAACAGCAGCAAGATTACAGTTATGAAGTAGCAACAAAATAATTTTATGGTGTGGGGTCACCACATGAGGAGCTGTATTAAAGGGCTGCAACTTTAGGAAGGTTGAGAACCACTATTCTAAGCCTTATTGTATGCCCAGGTTAGAATGATTGTTGCCTGAAAACCTTTTCCCAAATTGTTCTGTGTTTTAAGTATGCTGGCAATGCCAGGCGGTGGTGGCACACGCCTTTAGTCCCAGCACTTGGGAGGCAGAGGCAGGCGGATTTCTGAGTTTGAGGCCAGCCTGGTCTACAGAGTGAGTTCCAGGACAGCCGGGGCTACACATAGAAACCCTGTCTCAAAAAAAAAAAAAAAAAAGTATGCTGGCAATGAATTGCCTGCCGTCAGACTTCCCAAGTCTGATTCAGGTTGACAAAGTCAATCTAAACCAAATTTCCATTCTCTTCTCTTGCCTTGTGTCCCTACCTGAACACCCACAGGTTCCCCCTCAATGGAGGAAGCACAGGTGGGGCAGGGGAGTCAGAGCAGGGAAGAAAGAGCCCAGCCCATACAAAGATAATGGTGGGTGTGAGGTGCTACCTGCCAACCCTGACTCCCTGAATTCAATCCTCAGGACCCACATGTTAGAAAGAGAGAACTGACCTTTGACCTCTATGGGCTGTCTTAAAGTATCATAGCAAAGGAATGGAGAAGCTCTAGGGAAAAAAAAAATACAGCTCTAGGCAAGGCTCCATTAGTCTGTGTCCGCAAGAAGGTAGTTGTTACCAACAAAGAACAGGTAGCTAAAAAATAAGGCAGAAGGACAAATGAATCTGAAGTGGTATGCCTTAATTCAATAATAGATTTTTACCATATAGATTTTAGTGCAAAAGTATCCAACATACAAAATGAAGGCCAGGTCTAATGGTACAGGCCTATACCCCAGCGACTGGAGCAGTGAAAGCAGAATTCTAGGACCATCTGAGCTATAGAACAAACTCAGACTGCCCATGAATCTGGCAGAACACTTACCCAGCATGTGTGAGGCCTTGGGTCCAATCCTCTAGATTGAGGAGACCACTAGAACATGCCGGTTTTGTTCCCCACCCTTCTCTGTGGGTGCCAGTCATGAGCTCATTTTCTGTGTGTTGCCCTCTTGCATGCAACCTTAACAGTCATACAGTAAATGAAGCTGTTGCTGTCAACCTTAGACAGTGTGTGTGATGGTGGTCTCATAAGATGTCCTTAATGACACAGCCGTCTTGGTCAGTATAAGTATATGCTGATATTTAACAAACAACAAAATTACTCATTTTTCCGAATGTATACTTGCCATTAAGCAATGCATATCTGCACACTTACCTTTTTTCTCTTCAAAAGACACAGCGAGCTTTTTTTCTTTTTTCCTTTTTTTTTTTTTTTAAATTCCGGGCCTTACACATACTAGGCAAGTGCTCTACCACTGAGCTACGTCTCCACCCTCTTTAGAAGATAGGAATCAGATCATATGATCCTGTATCTGTAACATGAGTTTCACTCATCTTTCACTTGTATCCGGTTTGAATTATAACCTTTCAGCAAGATGATTCTGCTATATAGAAAGTACATCAGAAAACACTCAATCTAAATTGTTGTCTGAATGTGTAAGTAATGGTGTATTCTATAATTATAATTCTTGGCTATTGGGGAGGAATTCTGGGGGCTAAAGAGAAGGCTCAGAGCCTAAGAATGCTTGCAGCCCTTTCAGAGGGGCCAAGTCTGTCCCAGTACCCGAATCTGGCAGCTTACAACCACCTGTAACACCAGCTCTGGGGGATCTGACACCCTCTTCTGGCCTGTGAGGGTACCAGCATACACACACACAGATACACACTTTAAAAGTGAAAATAAATATTTTAAAAAGGAGAAAAAAGAAAAGCTGGGCATGGCAAAGCTGGGCATGGAGGCACATGCTTGTCATTCTAGCACTTAGGAGATAGAGGCAGGAAGCTTAGGAGTTCAAGGCCAGCCTTAGCCTCAGAGTGAGTTCCAAGTCAGCCTGAGCTAAGTGAGACTGTCTCAAATAGGATGGGGAGAAAGGGGTAGGGCAAGAGAAAGGAAAAAAAACCTGCTAAAAACTGGAGTATAGTGGGCAAGATATGGCAAAACATGGAATTGGTGTTGTCAGACAGTTGTATGGCCATGGCTGCTAGTTTCTTCTTCCATTCCGTAATCAGCATCTTCATACCCCCAATTCAGAAGCAAAAATGGATACTATACAAAGGAGACAAGACCTCAAGTCTGTTGTGTGGCAGACACTTTGGAAGCAGCGGAGAACACAGCAGACTCAATCTTTGTCCCCAGACTGGGAAAGTTAACAGCTGGAGAGAGAAAGCAGTAAAGGCAGAGAAAAGATGGAGAAAGAAGAAAAAAGGAAATAATAAGACACCAAAGATGTGAAGCCTTTCAATGATTGCTGAATTAATTCCACACTTGCTAATATACACCGGCTTGTGTTAATATTGTTTGTTTAGAAATGACTCTAAGGGGGCTGGAAAGATGTTAAGGGGGCTGCTCAGCAGTTAAGAGCATTGTTGGTCTTTGAGAGGACTGGGGTTCTACTTCCACCACTCACGAGACAGCTCAGAACTACCTGTAACTCCAGTCCCAGGAGATGTGATGTCCTCTTCTGGACTTTATGGGCACTGCATGCATATAAGGCACAGACGTACGTGCAGGCAAAACATCAATATACATACAAATAACATTGCATCAAAGAAATCACTCTATATCCTAGCCACATCTGCTCCTACATCAAGCACACATACATGCTGCCATAATTCCACCCGCACCCTCTGTACATACACATCCCATAGTAACCAGGCAGTACAGTTCTCATGGTTCCCCACAGCTGACAGTAAAAAGGACACTTGATTCAAAGCAGTGACTTGTTGACCCAGATAAATACAGCAGAAGTCCTAAGTTCCTCTAAGTCACTATCTTGCTAATGAAGTTCTTATACCTGTTTTTGCCATGTTAGATATTCTGCTTTTTAAGGTTTTCCGAGTTTTTGGTAGCAGAATCAATAAGCCAAGAATTCACATCGTTAACTCCATCACATGAATTACTCACTGCTGCTGCTCATAACAGAATTCTAAAATGTTTAAGATTTCTGATGCAAATCAAAATCCCATCATCACTGTCATTGCTAAATTAAATGACAGGATAATAACATTACATTAAAACCATTTTTCTCTTGATTGAGTACCTTTTTCAGAAGTGAACCTTTTAGATGTATATTTTTTTCATCAGTACTATAAATGCATGTAGAATCCTAGATAAAAATAGCATTGAAGAGAGGAGGAGTGGGATGTTTTCACATTATTGATGAGTCTCTTGCATCTCGAGCATATTTGACAGCGCAGTGCTGGGGAGTGGAATCGTGTCGTCTGATTTATTGACAGTTTTAGAAGCATATAGATAGGCTCACGGGTGGATCTTAGTCTTTATTGAGACAAACGTACACTCTGGCATTAATTCATGTCAACCCATTGCACACAAGCTGTTAGTGACCTGGAGGAATTGGCATTGTTCTGCTACTCCAGTCTAATAAAATATATGCTGGCTGCAGATAGAGCATGGCCTATTAATGAATACAAACCTGTAGTCTCTTCAAACACCATAGATTCTCATCCAGTCTCCACTGTGAACTTACACTTGGCCCTTCTTTCTATAGAGAGCTAACTCACTTTGGTCCTATCTGCCATCCTTGACCCGCTTCTTCGTGGCCAGGCAGCCAGTCCTCACTTCACTTGTCTGAAACGCCTACCATTTTGAAGTCAGTCATTGCTTTCCATCCTCCAGAAATGCTGTTTCCTCAAATCTTGTCTTTTAAAGTCATGAAAACCTTTACCTGGAACAAACCTCATGTAATGTTTCCCCATGGATAATACTTCCACTGTTGGCCATAGCATACGGTGATGTCATGCTTAGCCTCTTGAGACACCAATGGAAATGGGAGCAAGATGAGCTGGGAGTTGATAACTGAATCTGAGTGCTGAGTGGACAGGACAGGGAGGTCTACTTTTATATGATTGTGATGTTCCATAATGAAACTTAAGCCCAAACTTAGTACTTAGTGATCCATCATTTTAAATAGAAGTTCTTTTTGACATCATGCATAAATAACACAGTATGCAGGACAGAGTCTGCTCCTGCCCCACCCTCAAGGAAACAAAGAGGGTTCTTTTAGTACCAAAAATCCCTGCTTCCTTCTCCTCTCCAAGTCCCACACTTGATACTCACTAGAATCATAATACACCTCCTGCTTCTTATTAAACTGGCAGAGAAGCCCATACACTTTACTTCAGCCTGCCTGCTGAGTTCTACTGTGAGTAAAGCTCTGGTGTGGGCCAGGGGACTATCCTGTGAATAACCCCAGTGCAGTACAGGCACCAGCTGTCATTTGCAGTGCAGCTACAGCAACTGGAGAGGAGAACAATTCTCTGGAAGAGATGGGCTGTGTTATAATGCAGGCTGAAAGGAAAGACTGTCTTCCTGGCAGCTCGTGGCTTGCTCAAGAGTAATCAGAGCTCTAGTAATAACCTTTCCTGGTCTCTCAAGAATGTACACTGATTGCAATTACCAACATGCTTTGTTTTCTTCTCTTTAAATTATAATAGTCTTACTTCTCGCTTGCCAAAAACTGGAGAAACCGTTCATGGACATAAGTTTTTTATTGGCTTTGGAGGAAAAGGTGCCAACCAGTGTGTCCAAGCTGCCCGGCTTGGAGCAAAGGCGGCCATAGTCTGCAAGGTAAGCCATATAGCATTGGGAAGGGGCCCAGGGCAAAGGCTGGTTCAAGCTCATTGTTTCTGTTTTCCTTCACAATTATATAATGAACACTTTACTGGGGATAGTGGTGGGTACCTGTGGTACCAGCTGCTCATGATGCTGAAGGGTCAAGTTCAAGGCCAGCCTCAGCTACATAGTGAGGCCCTGTCTAAAGAAATATTACATTTTAGTAACAGCTAGTGATCTATGATGTTTTGCATCTACTGCTTCTAGCCAGTTACAGAACACCATCACTCCAAAGGAAAACCTCTTGTTCATTTAAGCAATTTCTTCTCAATTCCTGTGGCCACCAGTCTACATTCTGTCTCTGTGAACCTATCTGTTCCAGATAGTTCATACAAATTGGCTGTGTAATATATGACTTTTGCTTTTGGCTTCTTTCACTGCTTTTGGGGCTCCTCCATCCATAGCATCTATCAATATTACATCTTTTTTAGTGGCTAAATACTATACCTTTATATGGATACCTATCCATCAGTGAATGTGTTGCTAGACTCCTAGACTGTGCCCACCTTTCTGACTATTTCTGAGTAGCCTGTGACTATGCATCCACATGCACCTCTCTGAGTACCTGTTTTTAATTCTTTTGAAGGTTTGTTTGTAAAAAAAAAAATCTAAATAAGAATGACTAGGCTTTCTTATGTTTTGTATGAGTTTCTCTGTTGATGAGTTCCCTGGGAAGTAGCAGTACTCAAATCACTTGATGCTGCATTCCCTGAATCCAACTTATAGCCAGAATATGCAACGTGAGAGGAATTAGCCTATTCCCTGAGGGTCTACAGTCCTACTTCTAAACAGCCTGAGTCACCCTGCACTCAGAGGACCTCAGCTGCAAAGCACCTCTAGGAACAGCCACTCATCACTACGCCTCTCGTTGTTACTGTTGTGCTGTGAGTGCTCGGGGAGTCAAGGTTGTAATAGACTGACCCTTGGCATACTCCTGTTTTCAGCTGTATAGGGAAAGGGTGTGTAACATCAGTAATCTTACTGAAGTAATTGAAAATAATTGTATTTGGCTGTCAAAAGTTTACAATTGTATATATTTCATGTCATTTGAAGGTGGAAACATTCTGTTATTAGAAGGTAAACTTATGTGAGTTGAAGTTCAAGGAAAGCTGAGTTTGAATCTGCCCAGTAGATGATAAGGGGGGAAAAAAACTTAGAAAAACTGTCTCTTGTGAACTATGTAGATTTAAAAAAAAAAAAAAAAAAAAAAACCTGCAGAAATGTCATTTCTGCATTCCCGCAGCACTTTTCTCTCAGTGGGAGCCTCTAAGGGGTGTGTAAGTCATACAATTATCATTTCATCTGCTAATGAACAGTAGGTTTATTTCTCATTTATGACCAGCATATCATTCTCATGGCTATTTGGCCAGAAACATCACTGGAAAAACAAAATTCAAAATAAGAACCACCTCTGTCATTAAGATCGGTCCTTAGGGATTTAAAATAGTAATACAGCCAATCAGGAAATAATTGCATTCTAGAAATGATGGCACCATGAGAGGGCACTGACTAAAGTTTTACACTGACTTATCCTATCCTTAATTAAAGATGAGATCTAGTAACGACCCAGTGATGCTCACAAAGGGGGCTCAGACACCTGGCAAGAAGATAGGCTTTCCTGGCAGGAAAAAGATCGACATAGAATTGGTTTTGGAAACTAGGTATCTAGAGTGGCTGTCCTGAGATGAGGGGAGTTCCCAGGGACTGGGAGTAGAAAAGACAATGGAGCACCCTCCCCTCTTGAAAGCTGTATGCAAAGTACTCCTGGGCCACTGAAGTCAGGATTCCATGGGCCTGGGTTCTCATCCTACTCTGAGATTGTTTTTATTTTAGGTCTATAGAATGGAAGGCAAAGATAGAAAAACAAAATAGAAATATTTGAGTTGTAGAACTGAACTGGGGAAGTGAGACATGAAATCATGTGATAGATGTGAGAGGAGCAGGGAGGGGGCTGTCCTCCAGTCCTGAGGGCAGTTTAAGGGAGGGGCTGTCTGCTTCCCTCCGCTCTGTGGAATGGATGGCTCCTGTCAGCACGCTTCCGGAGCATCTTCTGAGCTCTTTTAGTAATCCTTGTTTGCTCCACACAATTTAGTCCAAGCTAAATTTGCACAGGAAAACATAAGAAAACTGATTTCAAGTAAAGCCCACCCAGGATAAATTTGCTTTTGTGTCTTGGGACTCTAAGGCAAGGGTTTATTTAAAACATTAAGTTAAGAAAATTGTGTGATATTCTTAGTCTCCTTGTTTTATTTTCTTATTTTGGTGTTGGGGAAGGAACACAGTCTCACAAATGCAAAGAATGCTGTGTGCCTCTAAACTTGACCACTAGCTGGAAACCTCTCTTATTAATTGATTAATAAAGGGTTTCTCTTTGTAGCCCTATTAGCTTCCAAGTCATAATACTCCTGCCTTGATCTTCTGACTGCTGGGATTATAGGTATGTGCCTCTTAAAGAGTTCTTAAAGAGAAAAATAATAGACTTTTATAGCAAAAGTTGTCCATCGTCATTATAGCTTCCATTGTATAGTAATGTGTTGTGTTGTCCTGTGTGTGTTTCTTCTTGGTTGTGTGAGACGGGGTTTCATAGCCCTGCGTAGCCCATGCTGGCCTTGACCTTGCTGTGTGGTATAGAAAGCCTTAAATCCTCCTGCCTTCACCTGTCTATAGCGGGGCCACAGGTGTACACCAGCACACACAGCTTGCAGTATATTCTCAGACAAATTAGCCACACTTGTTTTTAGCATTTTTTTTTTAAAGATAACAAGTTCCAAATCAAAACCCAAATCATTACATTAATCAAGATAAAAATGAACAGATGGAGCAAAACAGAAACTAGTCGAGAGCCCCTGTCGTTACCACGCAGTGGTGACTTAGGTTCTACTGCCATGCACTAGCCGCCAGGCTCTGAAGGGGAAGCTTGGTGGCACAGACAGAACCATGACGGAGTTATCTGGTAAGGTAATTATTATCTGGTAAGGTAATTGTGACAAAAGCAGTAAGCAGGATTCCGTTCGTGTGTATACAGTGACAAACAGATAATGGAGTGCTCTACGAAGTTAAGAAACATGGATTCGGTACTCAGCTGAGTCATGTGTCCAGGCTGATGTCAGGAATAACTAGAGACAGTGTTTTTGAAAATGAAAGTCTTCATCCCAGGGCAAAGGCCTGCCAGGGCGTGTCTCTCTCTCTCTCTCTCTCTCTCTCTCTCTCTCTCTCTCTCTCTCTCTCTCTCTCTCTCTCTCTCTCTCTCTCTCTCTCTCTCTCTCCCTCTCTCTCTCTCTCTCTCTCTCTCTCTCTCTCTCTCTCTCTCTCT
>JADRCD010217452.1:35673-51546 GCA_019843815.1 Montemys delectorum
AGCTGCTCCCTGTGGAGATAAACAGAAACCACAAGCAGACCAGGACCTCAGTGACCAAGCCAGGAGCCAGCACACTAGGGTGATCTGAGGAAATAGCATGGTTTTGTTTCCTACAAAGATAAAAGTGTCTCACCTGTAATGCAGGTGGCACCTGGTCCCTTCAGGAAGGTCAGACATGAAATCCAGTGACAAAGGACACAGGAGGTTAGGACAGTGAAACTCAAAAGCCTATGCATCAGGTCAGTGCTATGTTTAGTCTGTCCCAGGCCCAGACAGTACAGAAACTAGAAGTAAACAGAACGATTTATAGCATTATGACGGTATATTTTTACAGCCACTGAATTTAGCCGCAATAATAAATGAATGGTGGCTCATGCCTTTAATCCCAGCACTTGGGAGGCAGAGGAAGACGGATTTCTGAGTTCAAGGCCAGCCTGGTCTACAGAGTAAGCTCCAGGACAGCCAGGGCTACACAGAGAAACCCTGTCTTGAAGAGACAAACAACAACAACAACAAAAAATAGACGGTAGAGTAACTAAGACGATGTGATACTATTGAACACCGTTCACGTGCAGGGCTGTGGGAAGGAAGGGCCGATAGAGCCCAGGCTAGCCTCTCCAAGCTGTAGGGAGTGTCAATGGACAAATATGGAGTTGCAAACCGTGTAAGATGGCACTGGATTATGGTAGCAGCCAGGAATGCTGTGTAGGAGTTCTGGAAATGAGAGGACTAATGAGAGCCAAAGAGGGAAGGTAGACGTAAGTTGGTGCTTGAAAAACAGGTACAGTGTGAGTAGGTGGAGAGAGAAGAATGGACTCCTACGTCCTCAGAAGTGAAGGCAAAGAGATAAACACGAACATATGTACATGTCGTGTCCCACCACAGTCAAGTGATGAGGTAAAGTTAAAACTGACTCTACTCACAGCTCCAAAAATGAAATCTAATTATTTTGGCCAATGTGAATTTTAGAAAGATAGAAACAACAACAACAACAAAAACCCCAAGTGGGAACAACCCTGCAGCCGTCCGAGCAGGGTTCAGCAAACACTCGGAGGACATCCCTGCTGCTCTGCTGTGTCTTCATCCCAGTGCTGGGTCCAGCCTGGCAGCCCTAATAGGCTTCAGCCTGGCAGCCCTAATGGGCTTTGCAGAGCCAGCTCCCCTCTCCTCTTAGCTGATCTACCTACAGAGCACGCCCAGGACTGCGAGCTCACTGTCAGCCCTCATTCGCAAGTCTTAGACACACACAGCTTTCCAACCCTCTCCTAGCCCTTCTGTCCTGACACCCAGCAGTCTTCCACGTGGACCACACACTGGACTCCCCTCCCCACGAAGTTCCACCTGCGTGCCGAATGTGCTTCAGCTAGGAGTGTGTGTAACCAGAACATCAGGATGTATAATGCTCCTGGGAGATGTTAATGTGCAGACAGCGTGGAGAACCATTGGTTCCTGTCTGCCAGAGAGAACTCACACCAGTTCCACCCTCCAGCCTGGCTCAGATGGAACAATTGGAGGCAAAATGCAAAGAATTTTAATTAGCTTGATAAAGGCAGAACTGAAAGAAGACTCCAAGCTCCCTCTGACTCCCATATGCACCAGTTGCCTCCTGGCCAAGATGCTTACATTTAAATTTCTCTTGTCAATTTGATGGCCAAAGTGTGACTGGGAAACAGAAGCCTCACTGATACTCCTTTGTAATGGTCTTCATTAGGCCCATTATCCTCCGTGAAGATCTCATCCCTATTATTCGCTGTGCTCAGTGACAGGAAGTAGTCAAAAACCTTTTCAAAGGTTCTACTGTGACTTCCTAACAATTTCTAGGAACTTCAGTTTGAGTGGGAAACAAACAGGATTAGGAAGTATATGCGGCTAAGGCTGGAGGGGGAGGGGAGGCAAGGGCTCCCGAGCACCCTGGGCAGTCCTGAGTGCTGGGCTCACTCTACCATGCATAGATCTCAAGCCTATTTTAACTATTTCATTCATTTGTTGAGATTATAATAGAATTATATTCCCTTTCCTCCCTCCGGACCTTCTCATAAACCTCTCTTTCAAGTTCAAGACCTCTTTTTCATTGTTTGTACATACATATATGTATATGTGTGTGTGTATATGTGTATACATGTATATATATACATATACATATATATGTATTCCTGAGTTCATAAATACAACCTGCTCAGTGTGTATACTGTTCTTGTGTGTATATATTTTCAAGCCTGACCATTTGGTATTGGATAATTGGTTAATTAATCTGCTCTTCCCTGGGGAGGACTATTTTCTCATTCTTAATAGTTGCCTCTAGTTCTTTGTTTGTGTAGGACTGGCCTGTGGGCTTCTCCACATCCACCTTAGCATGAGACCTCAACCTTTTTAAAGTCCAGAAACATGAATGAATGGTGAATGCATACACGATTTGAAGGTGAAGAATTAGAAAGGACTGATTTTAAAACAACACAGCTTTGCCTGTGCAGTATGTACCACTCATGTACAGCTCTGCCTTCAAGAGACTGACACTGGGCTGGAGAGATGCCTTGGCAGCAACAGCACTGGATGCTCTCTCAGAGACCCCATAAGGCAGACAAGCATTTGCAACCTCTGTTCCAGGAGATCTGAAGCCTCTTCTGGTCCCCTCAGGCACCAGGCATGAAGGGGGTGCACAGACATATATGCTCCATGCTTTAGGTGGGAAGTAAGTAAAACAGGGTTACAGATTACATTACATTACATCCTTTGGGCTGAAATACAGTCTGGCATCTTACATTAAGATTAATTAGTTAGTCTTATGAAGTACCATGCATATATGCCCTTTTAAAATGCTAAGTACTCTAAAAGCTACATGGTAACATTTTACTAAATGTAAAAGATCTAATGCTCATCGTTTCTTTGATACAGGTTGGCATTGATTCTTTTGGCAATGATTACATAGAAAACTTAAAACAAAATCATATTTCTACAGGTAACGCTTCATCTTTTTAAATTAATGTTTATAATTTTCCTTATGGATTTTACATTGTTTTGGTTTTATTTTTTTGAGGGAGGGTCCCGCTAAATAGCCTTGGCTGACCTGGTAGTCACTACGTAGCCTGTACTAGTCTCAAACTCAAGGCAGTGCTGCCTTAACCTTCTGAGTGCTAAGGTTACAGATGTGTGCTACCACACCTGGCTTATTGTTTATAACATCCTTCTGTGATCCTGTTATCTGGAAAACTGAAAACTAAGTATAATTAGTAGCTCCTACCCTGGTAGCCAGAGAGGCCGTAAGCATTGCTTTGTTTAATTTCTTCATGGACATGCCTCCAGACAGGAATGAATCATTGGAAGTTACAAATCTTCATTTAGTGGCTAAGAGGCAGGTGACAAGAAAAACACAGGTGCTATATTCATAAAGAGTGTTTTAAGAAAAGTCACTGAACGGTACAGCTGAGGCCATCATAGAAGCTGCCAAGGCTGAGAACATAATCACAAGAGAGGAAAGCAAAGGTTCTGGGCCTTTCCCAAGAGCATACAGCCAGCTGGAGCCAGAGCCAGGACTGGAACACGGGGCCTCTGCCTCAGCTCGAGGCTCTCTGCTGCTGTCAGAGGCTGCCTGGCTGATCAACATCTGCTTCCATGCCAGGCCACAGTTCTGGGTGAAACACAAAGCTCATGAAAATGAAGGAAATCAAACAAGTTCATTTTATAAGTTTAACCTTTTGGTTTTTTATCTCAAGTCTGTCGTTTTTTACAGTGAAGAGAAGAAATATGTTGTTCTAAAAAAATGCATATGTATACAACTATGAATAATTTTAAGGAGTAAAATGTGTGGGTAGTTTGATGGGTTGTTCCTAATGCAAAGAAAAGGTGCCACTGATGTAAAGATGCCCATTTCCTCACTGTATAGGTGATAGGTATAAATTAGCACTAATTACTTACTGTTTTAACTCATTCCAGATGGTTAAAGGTTAAAAAGTTTTTCCAAGAATTAGTGTCACATACAAATTGTTAAAATAAATTATCCATGCCAGGATGTATTACTCAATTGTGGCTTTCTTTTTCTTGTAGAGTTTACGTATCAGACCAGAGATGCAGCTACAGGAACAGCCTCCATAATCGTCAATAATGAAGGTATGTGCCTCACGTATGAGGGCTGCCACCTCGGGCAGACTGTGCATTCCAGAACTTGATTGTTTCACCCCAGTCCTACCAGCCTCACCAAACCCACTGCTCCAAATAATGACATTTCCAAATAACAAACTAAATTATATTCCCCTCCTTGGTCATTTGTAAAGTACTCTGCCTAATATATGTGAAGCACAGTAGATGCTTCCAAATGAGACCTATGTCCTATCACAGTGTTCCCCTTTCCCTTCACGGGAGGCTCCACACTCGTGTGTGGGCTGTGTGTGTGTGTGTGTGTGTGTGTGTGTGTGTGTGTGTTTTAAAACAGTCAAGTACACACCTGCCACTTCTATTACACTTCCTCTAAGTAAGTAAATGTAAACCGGTAAAACACAAAGCTTGATGAATCGTATTTATAGATTATTTACTGAGCTAATGGAAGCCAGTAATTACTTCTAACTTACCATGAGTGTTCAATTTTGCTGCTCTTTAAGCCACAATCCAACCTCAAAAGTCAGTATACATAGTTCTACCATGAGGCTTTACCATAGTTAAAACATTTACCTTTAACAACAGTAACTATAGCTGGGTATGGCATCCCATCTCTGTGAGTTCAAGGCCAGCCTGATCTACATAGAGAGTTCCAGGACAGCCAGAGCTACATAGTAAAACCCTGTCCCAAATAAGAAACAAAACAAAACAGTAACTACTTTCAAATTGAGGGGTCATATTCTACCAACTGTTCTAAGTGTAAAAATATCTACATTGAGTTTTTTATTTTAAATTAAGGCCAATATTCAGAAAGACCAGGCATCTCTTGAGTATATAGGATAGAATCTAATACATTTTGTGGGCTGTGTTAGAATCTATTACAATATGTCTTTGGTCTATACAGCGGTTCTTCATTATCCATAGAGGAATACAATTTAAGACTGCCAATAGTCTGATCTCTCTATACAATGTTTTTTTCTTGTATGTATAGCCCTGTGATAAAGTTTAGTTTACAAATTAGAGACTGTAAGAGATTTACATTAGTAATAATAAAACAGAATGATCATAACAACAACAACATAGTGTAAGAAATAGTACATCGGTGTAATCCACATCGGAAGATCTATGGCCTGCACACAGCTTCCTTGTGGTGATTGAGATGACACAGCCCCGTACAAGAGATCAAATGAGGTGAAAGACAGCATTCTGCTCTGGCATTAAGCTTCTGTGTAAAGGTTAGCATGAACCCAAGACTGCAGTATCCAAATGGCCCATCTGATCATCAGGAAGGCCTCACAGGCAGTGTGTACATGATATGTTGGATAAAGAGGAGACTCGCATCCCAGGTGAGACAGAATCAGATGGCATGAGATTTCATTTTGCTACCCAGAAAGGCATGCAATGTGAAACACGTTATTTTTTTCATTTCCTTCAATATTTACACATAGAATTTAATAATTTTACACTTAATATGTTGCCTACATCTATGTTTTTTCATTAGGGGAGTTATTCGTGACCCAGGCTGGCATTGAACTCACTGACATCCTCCCCAGCCTCCTGCATGTTCTTTGGGGTTTTTTTTTTTCTTGGTTGTTTATTTGTCTGTTTTGAGACTAAACTCTCACGGATTCCAGGATGGCTTTGAATTTCTGATCCTCTTGCCTACATCTTTCAGTAACTAGGATCACAGGTATGCCTCATCACACCCAGTTTATGCAGTGCTAAGGACCAAGCCTGGATCTATGTGGCAGGCAAGCACTCTGACAACTTGAGCCTCATCTCAAGCCCCTTACAGTGCACTTCTGCATGAGCACTTTAAACTCAACCTCAGCAGTCTAACGTTGCAATAACAAAGACACTAGGTTAAGTTTTCATTCTGTCATCAGAATGAAATCATTAATCATATATAATTATTAATCATATATCACTATGAACAACATAGAAATATAATGCAGCATTTATTACATTAAGCTATGTCATCAATGATGATTACTGCCAAAGGCAGGTCATTTCTGACCTTAAACCTCATGTTATGTTCTAGAAATGACTTCAGTGCTTCCTTCTTCTTTCCCTGCGAACCAAAATGTCTGTTACAGTAAGCTGCACCTGGCTTACTGTGAGGTAATAGCCTGGAGTACAGATTGTGCAGGACATGGCAACACAGATCTGTAATCCCAGCACTCAAGAGACTCACAAAGGAGGATTGCAAGGAGCTCAAGGCCAAGCTAGACTACGGAGTGAGACTCTCTAAAAATAATAATAAATACAGAGGAATTGAACAATCAGCTCCTTCAGATGAAGGCAAGAGTGCCGACAAAGTGATGAGTGTTACTCTGGCTTTTCAAACTCAAGGCCTGACTCAGCTAGCCGAATGTCCATGGCTGCTTTGTCTGTGGACAGCCTTGGTCTTAGGTTTGTTGTTCAGCCACCAAAGCCCATCCAGAAATGCATATTACGTTATGTCACAGTTGACTCCAACCGAGAATGAGCTCACTGCAGGGGAGAAGGGAGGAGAGACGCAGTCTTTCAGCAAGTGGGCTCCTTGCATTTTTCCAGGTCTGAGGTTGGGTTTGTGCGGAACCATCCCCACTTTATTAAGTTTTCCTCATGGCCAACAAACACACATGTGGTAAGATGATAGCCTAGGATTTGTTCTGTGTGGAGAGGTAATTTTAGGTCATGTCTACACAAGATCTGCACAAGCAGCCTGAAACACTAAAAAATGTCTCCTGCAACTCACTCCTTTAGAGATGTGCTGTCCAATAGAAACAAAATGTAAGCCGCATGCAGTTTTTAAATTGTCCAGGAGCCATGTTTTTAAAGGAAAAAAGGAAATAGCTAAATCTAATTTTGACACTATACATTTTATATATGTATGTGTGTGTATGTATATCCAAAATATTTTCATTTCAATATGTAATTAAATTTATTTTAGAATTAAAACTTTTCAGTGTGTTTCCTTAAAAATTAGTGAAGCCAGAGAGATGGCAGAGCAGGTCAATATACTTGCTGCCAAGCCTGCCAACATGACTGGATCCCTAAACCTATGTGATAGAAGGAGAGAGTTTGTTCTGACCTCCACATGTGTGCTGTAGCACACACATATCCCAATACATATAAATACATAAATGTTTAAAATAGTAAAATAGGGTGATAGTTCATTGGTTAAAAGTATTTATTCCTCTTCCAGAGGACCCAGGTTCAATTCCCAGCACCCACAGTTCACAACTATCTGTAACTCTAGTTCCAAGGGATCTGACACCTTCACATAGACATGTATACAGGCAAAATACCAATGCACATAAAATAAAAATAAATACATCTTTAAAAAAAATAGTGAAATATGTTACATCCTGTTCTTTGTACTAAATTTGAAGCCCAGTGTGTACTAACTTGTCTTAGCTAGGGTTTTACTGCTGTGAACAGACACCATGACCAAACCAACTCTTAAAGGAACAACATTTAGCCGGGTGGTGGTGGTGGCGCACGCCTTTAATCCCAGCACTTGGGAGGCAGAGGCAGGCGGATTTCTGAGTTTGGGGCCAGCCTGGTCTACAGAGTGAGTTCTAGGACAGCCAGAACTACACAGAGAAACCCTGTCTTGAAAAAAACAAAAAAAACAAAAAAAAAAAACAAAAACAAAAACAAAAAGAACAACATTTAATTGGGGCTGGCTTACAGGTTCAGAGGTTCAGTACATAATCACCAAGGCAGGAGTGTGGCAGCATCCAGGCAGGCATGGTGCAGGAAGATCTGAGAGTTCTACATCTTCATCTGAAGACTGCTATGAGGGGACTAACCTCCAGGCAGCTAGGATGAGGGTCTTAAAGCCCATGCCCACAGTGGCACACCTACTCCAACAGGACCACACCTCCTAATGGTGCCACTCTCTGGGCTGAGCATATATTTAAAGTGCATCTCAGTTCAGACTAGCAGTAGTTCAACAATCAGTGTCACATGTAGTATTGTAAATCTAAAAGTGGACAGCACACCTCCTAAGAGTTCATTTTCCAGGGGCTACAGAGATAACTTAGTCACATGGTACTTCGTAAGAACTGTTAAATCCCTAAAACTCACATAAAAGAAAGAAGAAGAGAAGAAGAAGAAAATAAGGAAGAAGAAGAAGAGAAAGAAAGAAGAGAGGGAGGGAAAACCTGGCGTTGAGGGCATGTGCTTGCAATCCCAACTCTGAGGTGGCAAAACCAGGAGATCCCCACGGCTTCCTGGCTAACTGCCTTAGCCTGCTTGACAAACTCAAACTCTGACTCAAAAGAAGTGATTTTCTTAAAAAGGTAGCTGATGCATGAAGAACAATACCTACATTTTCCCTCTGCCTCCCCCACATACTCAGAGAGAGAAGTAGGGGTGGGGGGAGAGGAGAGACAGAGTGAGAAAGACAGAGACAGAGGAAGAAAGAGTTCATCTCCAGATAAGGTGCCTCACCACTACCTCCTGTATGGATATATAAAAGGATTACAGAGAGTAGGTTCAGGTCATGAGAGTCTATCAAATCTCAAATGTATTCGTTGTATTTCTTTGTTTGGTCTATACAGTATAGACTAAATAAAGTAAGAGATTACCTATCTCATATATTTTCTGTCTTGTAGATATTTTTAAAAAATATGTTAGGGGTAGCAGGATCACTTTTGGGAAGAGCATGGTAGGTGCATGAACTGCTCATATATAGGAGGAGAGCATTTGTTTTGAGCATCCTGCAGGATTATTCCTACCAATATTCATCTATATGATACCTATCCCTTAGAACTCACAATCTTTACCACATGCATGTATTAGCCATTTCACATAAAAGAAATTGTGAAAGTATGTATCATTTCTCAACTATTATCCTTGTATATAAAAAGATTAATAAGGAAAATATGCTTAATTTTTTGTTCAAAGTGATCATAATAATTGGGCTGGAGAGAGCTCAGCAGGCTGAGCCCTGGAGACATGAGTTCTGTTCCTGCAACTCACATGCTAGGAGAAAAGAACTATACCCATGGATACATGCATCCACATGCATACATGCACCCACATGCATACGCACACATTCACACATGCACAAAATAAATAAACGCATGTAAAATAGCTGAGCGCTCAAAGTAAGTCAGGTATAGTGGTGTGTGCTCATAGTTCCTCTTACTCAGGAAGGTGAGGAAGGAGGGGCTCCTGATCCCGGACACTCAAGGCAACCCAGGAAACATAGCGAGACTCTATCTCCTTTAAAAATAAAAATAATCAGAATATTATGAATCTCACAAAAACATTGCCAAAAAACCCCACATATTTGGAACACAATAACTAAACTCTAATGTCCTGGAAACGTTAAGATTAATTCTTCTAACACATTCTGTATAATGCCTTCAGAGGATGGTTTTACAGTGCAGCATATCACTGCTTGGCTTTGCTTGGTTTAGTATAAATATGTAGAATTTTTTCATAGGCCAGAATATCATCGTCATAGTGGCTGGAGCAAATCTGCTTTTGAATACTGAAGACTTGAAGGAGGCAGCCAGTGTCATTAGCCGAGCCAAAGTGGTGATCTGCCAGCTAGAAATAAGCCCAGCAGCTACTCTGGAAGCTCTGACAATGGCCCGCAGGAGTGGAGGTAATGTTACAAATGTGTCACTCTTTCTGGGAGAGCTTTTATGGCTGTCTTAATTAAAGTTAACCTTTCAAGTTGAGTAAAGCATTACTTTGTAGTAAAATATTCGTTCCCCCATCTGTGAGATTCACCGGCTTGTAGTTCTTGATAATGTTAAGAAAAACTCACAAATAGGATAAAAATAACATGAGTAGCATATCCGATATCTCTAAATATAAAATCTGGAGTCTAGTTACCAGAATCGACCTAAGGCATAACTGGGGCCTCTGAAGCACGCACCAAGGTAACAGAGAAAGTAGGATGTTCCCACTGCCTCCTGTCTCCTGTCTACAAGTCAAAGGTTCATTCTTAGCCAGGTTTGGTGGTACACACCTTTAATCCCAACACTCTGAAAGCAGAGGCAATAGGACCTCAGTGAGTTCAAGGCCAACCTGCTCTACATAGAGGGTTCCAGGACAGCCAGGGCTACACAGAGAAACCCTATCTCAAAAAAAAAAAAAAACAAAAAAACAAAAAACAAAAGCAAAGATTTCTTCTTTCTCTCTTTTCTAAAATTGTATCATCTTTTCAATACACAAGAGCCTATTTGTATGTAATGGTACTGGGCTGTCAGTGTCTGTTATCTGCCTCTTTTGCTTTACCTTGGATTTTAAAAATGTTCAAACTGACCCATGCAGGTAGCACCATAGGATGAGGTCCCCCCTCGGGTTAGCAACACAACTAGCCTGAGTTTCTCTTCTCCCTCTCTTGACCTCACAACAAATAATGAGAGAGCATGTCTTTTTAATCTGAGTAGTTTGTTTCTTTTTTTCCTCCACCGCCTAGGAGAGAAAGTATCCCATTTTTATCCCTGTTAGGTTTGGGGTATTAGGAAAATTGCCTAATTTTTCTGAACCTGTCTGTAAAATCCAGATAGAAGTGGGTTCTGTAGACTTGTTCTATGGATAGAATGACATAAGATATGATGTCATACTTGCAACTAAGTCCCAGTTTTCTTCTTTCCTACCCATTTTCCTCTCTGAGTTAGAATTGAAACTGCTTAGTGTAGTGGTGCACACCAGGTATCACATCATGAAGAGGTAGGAGCAGGAAGACCATGCGTTTGAGATCAACTGGGCTACATAGGGAGTTGAAAGCCAGCCTAAGCCAGATCCTGTCTCAAAAATAATAGGATAATACTTTGATGTATCACTATTTGCCCAAGACAAAAAGTAGCTGCTGTTACAACAATGGCCTTTATTCAGTGTTGTGGCAATAGTTATGTGATATATAATAAAAGCAATATAGAAAACTACATCAACTTTCCCTATTAAAACATCCCAGGAAGCTGTGAAATAAAGAAGAGGAAAACAGCAGTATAGTATACACAGACACTACCAGGCACCATCAGGGAGGCTTGGCCACAGGGACAGAATCTATGTGTATAGTACATCTCAGTTTGGATGTGTGCTTTATGTATATGATTTCTCTTAAAGCATTTCATGTTCTATATGGCAGTGACTGGAAAATAAGCCACTGAGGGCTTGCAAGGTGGCTAACTGGGCATAGATACTTGCCACTAAGCCTGGTGACCTGAGATTAATGCCTGGGAACTACATAATGGGAGGAAAAGTCACCTCCTGCAAGCTGTCACCTGACCACCACCTGTGTACCTGAGCGGCTGTGCACATCCCTCCCCCACAATAAATAAACCGGTTCTTCTTTAAGGAAACTAAATCTCTGAAATTATTTTTGTGGAGAATTTTACAGTGTTTATACTGATTTCACAAATTTTTCCTTTTGGCAAAACAATATACTGTGGCAAATTCTCACTGACATTTACTGTATTTTTAATGGACTCAAAGCTGTCAGAAAGAATTTAAAGCCAAAATTCATTCGGTTGCATTTTCTCAAAGTGTCACAGATGAGTCCCATGCTCATGGTTAGCAGTCTGGAGCTGTAAGTAGCCAAGCTGGTAGAGCGCATACCTAGCACGTTCAGATCCTGCTGGGTCCCCGGTTCTACATAAACCAAATGTGCTGGTACATCCCTGTCATCCCAGGACCTGGGAGGTACTGGCGGGAGGATCTGAAAAGTTCAAGGGCAGGTCAGAGAGATGAAGATAAAGACACTTAGGGCCCAGCCTGTGACCCGAGCTCCATCTCCAAGATCTATACAATAAGGACTAGATATAAATCACAATTGTCCTCTGAGCTCCACCACATGCTCTGTTGTAAGAATGTGCATGCAAACACACAGAAACACACAGAGACACAATAAATGAATAAATGTGAATTTTTGAAAATAATTTTTGAAGTTCAGGTCATCCTCAGCTATATAGAAAGTTCAAGACCAGCTACGGCTAACAAGAAAGCCAATGTCAGAAAAACAAAAATCCAGTCTGTGCCTTGTACTTGTTCTAAACAGACAAAGTGAATATTGTGTGCTTCTCCTGTCTCCTGCCCATATACAGTGCACTCTGATGCAGGCAGTGCTCTCCTCCTACCACTGCTTCTCAGAGAGCACTGGTTCCTCCACTAGTTCCCAGCAGCCCACCCAGCTGGTGGAGGAGAGGGCCATACAGCCAGCACAGGTGAGACCCTAGCCTTCCACAGGGACAGCTAGTGTCAGCCTGACACACAGGCAGCCTGACCAACCTTGGGCTGTCACTTTGCTGGGGTCCACAAATGTTTCCTTCATCACCTATGGCTCAGCTCTTCTTCTTCAGGTGCTGAGGGTCTTATGGCATCAAGGCATGGGAGGCAGAGGCAGGCGGATTTCTGAGTTCCAGGCCAGCCTGGTCTACAGAGTGAGTTCCAGGACAGCCAGGGCTATACAGAGAAACCTTGTCTCAAAAACAAACAAACAAACAAAAAAAAAAAAAAAAAAAGAAAGAAAGAAAGAAAGAAAGAGAAAAGAAAAGAAAAGAAAAGAAAAAAGAAAAAAGAAAAAAGAAACAAGGTCCTGTGTTGGCCTTGAATTTCTGATCCTCCTGCCCGTCTTTTTTTTTGGGGGGAGGGGGCGTTTCGAGACAGGGTCTCTCTGTGTAGTCCTGGAACTCACTCTGTAGGCCAGGCTGGCCTCGAACTCAGAAATCCACCTGCCTCTGCCTCCCAAGTGCTGGGATTAAAGGCGTGCACCACCACCACCCGGCAACTGCTCCGGCTTTCAATCACAGGGTTACAGGTATGCACCACCATGCCTAGTTACATCACATTTTTAAGAAGATCCAGTGTGCTTCCGAATTAATTCTGCATGGTCTTCCCTACACAGCAGTCCCATCTTGTCTGGGGAATCACATTCCAGAGCCTCTGTAGATGCCTGCCGCCACACTCAACTACTTAATGCCCTTTGCATCTTGATGAGCTCTTATGCATCCAAGAGCCATAACTTCTGTATCTTAAGGTATAGCATCAGAACTAACACTATTTTATCTTCCTTCTACCAGTATTTTTTTTAAAGATTTATTTATTTTATGTATGTGAGTACACTGTAGCTGTCTTCAGACAGACCAGAAGAGGGCATCAGATCCCATTACAGATGGTTGTGAGCCACCATGTGGTTGCTGGGATTTGAACTCAGGACCTCTGGAAGAGCAGACAGTGCTCTTAACCACTGAGCCATCATCTCTCCAGCTCCTTCCTACCAGTTTTGTGGGTATATTTGATCTTAGCCAGCTTGGCATACAGTTTTTTCTTATTTCATTGGGTAAAAAACTTAGGCTTCTTCACCAAAAGTGAAAGTGTTGGTATATCTGAATTCCAGCCTCACTACTCTTACCGTGGAGCCATTGTTAAACAACATAGGGGTCCCCTTAACACAGACACTTTGATACCTGAAGAGTCTAACCATGTGGCCAGCCAAGTCAAATATACAAGCTAATAGGATGATTCAGATCCCAAGGGAGATGGATCAAGACGGCATGAGGTTTGACTGTGGCTATTAATGCTGTGAAATGTATAATTTATGAACCTGATGATCTGTCAGTTTTTAAAATGCAGAGGAAAACTTTTATCTTGAGTACGCTGTCTCAAAACTCTCCTTGGTTTTACCCAAATAAAAGCAGTTTTAGACAAAGCACTAACAGTCAAAACAAAGAAACAACAAAATCAGTCCCCGGTGGGTCACAGTGCGGTTAGGTAGACCTGCTGCAAGCTGACAATGTGACTGCTGGCGGTGAGACAGTTCGTGTTGGGTCTGGTCTTTATATTCATTTCAAAGCAAATGGAACATTACAGGGACAATTATAAATAATTGAGATTGTCAGATCGCCAAGATTAAATCCCAGGTATGATACAAAGTGTCTTTTAATGCCACTTTAGCCGTTTTCCATTTGGCAAGCTGAACCTCTTGGCTGGCTGTGTAGACTTTTGCAATAACATTGTCCCACACGTGGGCCAAACTTGGAGCTGTTTTACAGCTCAAGTCTCAGAAAAACAACCTTTAGTGGAGAAGAGACAGCCAAGCCAGCATTGGGGTACCCATTCTCCTCACAGTGCCTTTGCTTAGGGGTGACATTAGTCCTCTGTCCCTCTGAGGGAGTTCTCAGGGCATTCTTAATTGGTCATCCTCTCTTCCACCCCATTTTTCAGCCTACAAGCTTAGTCTCCACCAGCTCCTCATCAACATTACTGTGTCAGCCATTGGTGTGTGCTTAAGATAAAAGAGTTGAGTGCGTTTCCCTCTGTAATGACTGATACTTATTATTGTGTCCTGTCACCCTCCCTGTAGCTCCATGACTCTGGTTTTGCCTGATCCCAGGATGGCATCATCTTTCCATTTAGGCATCATACATTTGTACTTCTCCTTAACTACCTGCATCCACTATTTCCTCATGTTTCTTCATCCTGGGAAAGCAGAACCCAAGAAGAATGATTTCCTTACAGCATTTTTTCACTTCTACCCTGAGCTTAGGGAGTATAAACCACACATCAGATGCTGAGCTTACATAACCAGTGACAGTTGGAAAGAATGCCCCCCCCATACACAATGCAATACAGGTAAAGATACACAGTGCAATACAGGTAAAGAGGATCTGCTTGATCTTATGCAAAATATAAAGTAATCAATTTATAGAGCCCTTCACTTCAACCATTGATACTTAAAACACAATGTGATTTTACGTAACATTTGTTCTCATTGTAGAAAATTGCAAATATAGAGACAGGGAGAACAGTGTAGTAAACCCACATAATACCATCATTTAGCTATTAATGGCATTTCACTGGGCTCCTAATTCATTATCCACCGTCTTATACTCCTAAAGTGAATATCATTTCTTCATTGGTAGAGATGCTATGCACATACAAAGAATGGGGTTTTTCTATGAAGTACAACACATCTACCATCATCAGACTTAATCCTACCATTCTTTATAGCAGATCATTCATGAGTTGAGTGAGTAACCTCTCAGACTTCTTCCCTTCTACACAAGCATATACACATATAGTCATGCTTTGTTTTCTTTTAGAAGGAAGGAATGACACATGACTGCCTTCTTTTTGGTTAATAAAGAATAGAGATATTGCTCTGATAAAGCATTGGTGGCCTCATTCATTTTAGCAGCTTTAGAGTATTGATCACATAGACCAAGGAAAAAAGAGGACTAGCCAATCTAGTTAGACCAGCCAGTGCAATTTTCTAAAGCAAGTCCTCAGATAGATGTGTGCATTTCCTTGGTTTTCCACCATAAACAGCAGCATGAGCATCACTGTACTTCATAGCCATATGCCCGTCACCTTCTGTAAGATGAGTCTAGAAAAGGCCTTGCTAGATCCTGGACCTTTGGAGGAATGGAACTTCTCAAAGGATGGCTTCATCCTGCATCTTCGTTACTGGGAGCTTGATGCAGACCTGTGGCCAAGCATGTGCTTAGGAATACAGTCTTGAAGATCACACTAGATGAGCAGCTGTGTTCAGTGTAGTGCTTGAGGAAAACAGAGCACAATATGCTTCATTAATTACTTTTCTTTTGCTGGGATAAGATACCTTGCAAAAGCAAAGAAAATGGGCCCCCATAGACTCATAGATTTGAATGCTTAGTCATGAGGGGATGACACTATTCAAAAGGATTAGGAGACATGGCCGTGTTGGAAGAAGTGTGTCCCTGAGAGTAGGGTTTGAGGTTTCTGAAGCCCAAGCTAGACTCAGTGGTTTTCACCCTCTCTCTCTCTCTCTCTCTCTCTCTCTCTCTCTCTCTC
>JADRCD010217454.1:0-10693 GCA_019843815.1 Montemys delectorum
TTCTATAGGGCAGAGTTAGTATTTGATTGTCTTGAAATCTCCTCTGCCAAAGAAATTAATCCATTATTTTTTCAATTTTTCCTCAGGACAAGAACAGAAAGAAGCTACATTCTTTGTCAAAATATCACAAGAATGCTATTCCTCTGAAACCTCTTGACCTGGGTTCTCTACTTTGCTCTCAACACTTCTGTCTTCCAACATCCTATTCATATGTTCTATTAAGTCCTACTTAAACAATCAAGCACTTTCCTTTGTCAAATAAGGTTCCAAGGTGTTCTACAGTCCTCCAAAATCCAGTATGATCAGAATTATCACAGCAACACCACACTTCCTGATACAAATTTCTGTCTTAGTTGCCTTTCTATTGACATGAAAAAAAAAAAAAAAAACCCAGCATGACTAACTCAACTTATACAAGAAAGAGTTTATTGGAAGATTACAGTTTCAGAGGATAAATGTATCAATTATCATGATGGGGAGCATGAGAACAGGAAGACAAACATGCACAGGAGCAGTAGCTGGGAGCTTACACCTTTATACGACACTGATAGACAATGAGAGCTAAATGGAAATGTTACGGGCTTTTAAAACTTTAAACCCCATCACACAGTAACATACCTCTTCAACAAGGCCATACTTCCTAATCTTTCCCAAAGAGTTCCACCAACTGGTGACCAAGTATTCAAACTTATGAAGCTATGGGAGCTATTCTTGTTCAAACCACCACATGAGTCCATCAACTGTAAGTCTTTTGACTGCCTTTTGGAATTTGTTTTCTCTTACTTTCTACTGTTCTCTCTTATGCTTATTCTACAGATCAAGTGCTATACTGTTAGAGAACTGCACCATGAATATTTTTTGCCTTTGTGCTAGGAGGTTCATGTACTTGGGACTCTGTTCCCCCAGAGCCACTTTTCCTTCTTTATTTAAGTATCATTCCTTCACCAAAGTTAGCCTATATGCTCTACTCAATGTATGCTCTTCATCAACCATGTTTGTTTCATATATGCTTAATTTTACTTCTCTCAAACACAATGCATGGTCCTTAAAAGCGGGGTCGGGTTTTGTTGTTGTTGTTATTTTTTTTTTTAACTAAGCATGGTTTTCCAGTGCTGGTATCCTTTGGTAACTACTTAACAAATGATTTCATCCATTTTGCGAAGCTGGGATTCTAGCTACAGCTTATGAGATGTTATTGTTAAATGATAAAGCATTAAAAGATCATAAAAGATCTGGGGGGTTTCAAGACAGGGTTTCTCTGTATAGCCTTGACTGTCCTGGAAGTCACTCTGTAGAGCAGGCTGGGCTCAAACTCAGAAATCTGCCTGGCTCTGCCTCCCAAGTGCTGGGATTAAAGGCATGTGCTACCACCGCCCATTCATTCTTATAGCTATTGTTGGAAATCACCCCTTTATTGGAGATGAAATTGAGTAGAGATAAAAATATACTACAATACTATGACTTAAACCATTGTGAAATTTGTATTCTTTGAGTCAATCTTAAAGGACTTTCTCCCAGCATGCAAATACTGTTGTTTTCTTAATTCTCTCAGGTACTAGAGTCACAGTTCATATAAGAGACATTCTGGTACTGGTAACAAAATATTTATCAGGAAAAAGATATCTAACATACAAATGAGCTTGACATGGAAGCAATATAGGCCTTGTAACTGAATTTAAAACTGTTGGGCCAAGGTCCTCTCCTCCTACTGATGATCAAATTTGCGATCTTCTACTATACACATGCTGCCAGAACAATCAGTCCCACCATGTATAGTCCTTGGTTGGTGGTTGAGTCCCTGAGAGCTCTGAGGGTACTAGTTAGTTCATGTTGTTGTGTGCCCCGTGTAGGGGAATGCCAGGGCCAATAAGTGGGAGAGGGTGGGGTGGCAGGCATGGGGAGGGGGGAGGCAACAGGGGTTTGTTCTGGTTGTTTTTGTTTGTTTGTTTGGTTGGTTGATTTTTGGAGGGGAAACTGGGAAAGGAGAAATTTACATGTAAATAAAGAAAATACCTAATTAAAAAAAAATGTTGGTTATAGATTTCCCACATTTAAGGGCAGAAATTGAGGGAATGTCCAACTAATGACCTGCCCAGCTTGAAACCCGTGCCTGAGAGAAAGCCTACCTAACACTATTACTGATATTCTGCTATACTTGCAGACTGGTGCATAACATAACTGTCATCTGAGAGGCTTTACCCAGCAGTTGATGAAAACAGATACAGAGACCCATAGCCAACATTTAGATGGAGCTTGGTGAATCCTATGGAAGAAGGGGAGGAAAGATTAAAGAGCAAAAGAGGTCAAGCACACCACAAGAAAACATACAGAATCAATTAACCTGTGCTCATAGGGGCCCACAAGCCTTAACTGCCAACAACATGCATGGGACTGACCTAGGCACTCTACACATATGTAGCATTTGTGCAGCTTGGTCTTCTTGGGGGATCCTAACAACAGGATCAGGGGCTGTCTTTGACTCTATTCCCTAGCTGTGGGTCCCTTTCCCTTAACTAGAGTGCCTTATCTAGCCACAACAGGAAAAGATATGCCTAGTCCTACTGAAACATGTTATACTTTCCCTTTTCTGGGGAAAAAGGGAGGAGGTCAGATTGAGGAAGCTGTGATTTAGATGTAAAGTAAATAAACTTATTGTTTTTAAAATGCAAAATAAATATAGATTTATTTGCAAAATAACTTTATAATCTCCACATTCAAAATGGAAAGGTCTTTTTGGTATAGTCAGATCGAGAAGTATCTAGGAGACCAAAATTTTGAATAGTATAACCCCAAGAGAGCAAGAAACTACGTAGCTGCATACTTACAGACAGTGACACTCACTCTTTATGTAGAAATAACTATGCATCTATTCTCAAGAAGATTTTTGACAAATTTCAGATAATTTATTTATAATGTCCTTAAACATTTTATAAAATAATTTTCTGTATTATCCATAATATATCCCAGTTATTTATGAGAAATAGTTTTAAGCCTTTAAATATAAGCAAAGAAACTACTTCATTTACAATTTCAGGATAGAAAAATTAAAATACTTTAAAATGTGTTCTTTTTCAGAATCAAATTAAAATGTGAATCCAAACACAGTCTCTTCCACACACACTAGATGTCACTGCATGACCTGAAATATTGGTTGTAGTCTGAGCTATTGCTTTAGCATCACTAGAGGCAAAATTAGCGTAGGGCACAAAATAATCTCCAGATTTATTTTCCAAACAGCAACATATGACTTCTATCTGGACAATTATATGGATACTAATGAATTCCTTTTGAAATTCCTCCAGAAAATGTATTCAGGAAAAAAAAAGGGACTATTATAGTTTCCTTTTACACTAATTCTTACTTTCTCATACTCCAATATTAACTAAAAATTTTGTATTTAATGCATAAGTAATTACTCTCATTTTGAAAAATAACAGCACTGTAGAGAAAACTAACATTGATCAACTTAGAAACCATTCCTATAAAACAGGAAAAAAATTCAGAGAGAATAGTAACTGAAATGCAGCCCCAGCTAATGGGTTCATGCTCAGTCCAGAGTCTGATAGAAAAAGAAAAGGAACAGTTCCAATGCTCAGCTGATGTGTACTAAATGCTCAATTCCCTATCCACATAGCAGGCTGCCTCTGATCTTAGTACTACTGCCCCAGGAAAGACCCACCCATGAGCTGGGCGGTGGTGGCGCACACCTTTAGTCCTAGCACTTGGGAGACAGAGGCAGGTGGATTTCTGAGTTTGAGGCCACCCTGGTCTACAAAGTGAGCTCCAGGGCAGCCAGGGCTATACACTGTCTAGAACAACCAAAAGCAAGCAAACAAACAAACAAACAACCCCACCCATGAAGGTCTTCCATCAAGGAGGCATTCCACACTACTAGGAACTCAAATTGGAGCTCCCCTCCCCCCAACAAACCTCAGAATAAAATCCCCTTCAAAACTCTTAGAAGAAAGTAGGCAGAATATGAAACTTGGAGCAAAATCAGGATCAGATAGACTACCCCAAACCATACAGTAGATGTGGCAATATAAGTATAGTAGTGATGTCTAAAGCTGAGAGACTTGCTACAACTTAGTTGCAGAACATGGAACCCAGCAGGGTGTACCAATCAAAGCAATAAACAAAGGAACTTTAAGGGACTCTGAAGCCAAAAGAATCTCAGTACCACTTACCATGCAATAGAAGGGAGGGCTGCATAGGTCATAGGAAGTTTATCAAGAACTTAGTGCAGTGTGTTGAAGGATAGAACTATGTGACACAAATCAAGAGCATAGTCTCTTTTCCTGTACCTGAGACTGGTGGGGCTTCTATCAAACCATTATAGTTGTTACCAAAGTTGATTTGTACTTTGAAGATTAATCTAAGGAAATAAAACTCAACAAGAATCCTCAGTGTATGTCCTCTGGAAGAGCAGCCAGTAATCTTAATCACTGAACAATCTCTCCAGCCAGGATGGTTACCACAGCTTTAAATGACTTGGGGGAAAAAAATAATCTCATTTCAGTAACTTTTTATCAGATTAGTGTGGGAGCATGTCTGCAAAGGGCTAATTGATACTCGATATGTGAGCACCTGGCTCATTGTGGGCAAAATCATTCCCTAAGCAAGAGTCTTGATATATAACAAAAGAAATATATAGTTCAGCACAAGGAAACAGGCAACAAGGTTGCATTCATTCATCTCTGCTCTTGACTGTGGATGTGATATGACTCTTTGCTTGAGTTCCTGCTGTGGCTTTCTCAAAACAATGGGCTATAACTTGGTATTGTAAAATAAAATAAACCTTTTCTTCCCCCTGATGGCATATTGTTAGGATACTTCATCACATCAGTAAACATGGAACTAGGACACTAAGAGATATGCAAAACACAACAAAGAAACTCAAGAAACACAAGACAGCACCCTGTTCAGACATCCCCATAGTATATAGTTTCTCTACACCAGAAAATAAATCATTTCAAGTTGGAATGTTTGCAAAAGATTTCTAAGTCTTGTTTTTAAAATTATCAGTGACCAAGCATATGACTCTATCAAATATATGAAGAATTTAATTCAAGACTGGGGGCAGGGGTGAGGGGGCTTACAAAAATCAATTTTAGAAACTTACAAAAGTGAGTGAAAAAAATAGTAAAGTGGAGAAAAAATTAAAAACATGGAAAAATTCACCAAAGAAACTGAGATGCTGAAAAAAGGAATCAAATAGAAATTCTGGAAATGAAAGAATCAATCAGCAAATAAAAATACACCATCAAAAGACGTAGCAGAATAAATCTCAGGGATGGAAGTTGAGGTGGGGAAGACATATGTAGTGAAGGGGAGGTCATCAAGCATGACAGAAACTTCCTAAAAGTTCCATTCAAGAGGCCAAACCTAAGAAGAAGCTGAGTTAAAATCAAAGACATAGACAACTTATTCAATGAAAACAGCCCAAAGTTCTTCAAACCCAGACACATAAACATCTAAACCACAAAATTAAATATTGTCAATTAATATTATGATACTCAGAAATCATGTGCTAAAATTGATAGAGAAAATATATTTCAAAATTAATATATGGTAAGGTAATTTATAATAGCTAAGCCAACACTGCAGGACTGCAGAAGATTTTGACAAAAATAAATGGACAGAGGAAAAATGAAGACAGTTTCACATACAAGAGCACAGAAAAAGAAAATGCTTCTCATGGAAACAGATAAACAGAGGAAAAATAGGAAAGAATCAAACAGGGTTTGCAGAGCAAACCAGAGAATGTTAAATAATGCCATCAATATGCCTTTACTGATTTTATATGTTAAACCAACCTTTCATCCCTGGGATGAAATCAACTTGGTTGTGGCATATAATCTTCTCAATAAGATTTCAAATGCAATGTGCGAGTATTTTGTTATTTTTACATGTACATTCACTAAGGATAAGGGTATTTTAATTTACATAAGGATGCAGAGATGGTTCACTATACAAAAATCCATCGACATAATCCACCATATAAACAAACTAAAAGATAAAATGACATGATTTTCTCATTAGATACTAAAATAGCCTTTTGATAAAATCCAACACACCTTCATATATTTCTCATTACAGTTTATTTAGTGTAATTTATGCTCGTTATGTTATAGGGTTTCAAATCATCAAAGACAACATTTTGGCATTACTACTAACATAAACTCTACTGTGGAATATATACTATCAAGTCATGTAAAACATTTATTAGTAGTGAAGATACTTAAAAATAAGCTCTTGATTTACTAATGAATTCTGGTCCATCCTGTCCCCTAAACTAAGGGTAGTGAAGCATATGAGATAAATGAACTTAAGGTATGTATGTCTCAGGATAGTGTCCTTGGTGTTAAATCATTCTACTGGTTCACCATCTCCTTCTTGTCTTTGATTTTCTGGGCCTTGGCTTTCCTTCTGAGATGACCATTCCATCACTGAATCTGCTGGTTGAGTCTGTCCAACTCTGACTTCTCAGTCTGTTAGATCTGACACTATCAGGCAAAGAACATCCACAGGTGTCATTAAGTTAATTTACTGTTGTCCATCTACTGCAGGACATGCAGTCTATCTAACATTAAGGGTAGTTTGTTTCCCCAGTGAGACTCTCCTAGAGATAACTAGTTTTTCATTTGCAAGTGGTTTTCATTTGGAGATGGCTTCTGGGTTAGGGATGGAGCATGTGCCCATTTCTCCTTTCAGTGAAAGAGAAACTTATTCACCCTTGATGAAGTTGTAGACATGTGGAGGGAGTCACAATGAAAATCAGTGTGGTAACTTTCAGAAAAGCAAGCAGACTTTTATATTATATAATAATACCATTCATTCCAGGGCTTATACCCTAAGGAATCTGCATCCATGTTATTGCTGCTCTGCTCACACGATAATAAATGGAGTCGACCAAGATGACAACCAATAGATGAATGGCTAATGAAAATGTCTTATTTGTGCACAATAGAAATGTATTCACCCATAAGGAAAAATGAAATTATAACAATTCTGAAGAACTTGTGCAACTAAATATTATATTAAGGGAAGAAACCTAGGTTCAAAAGAACAAAAACCACATGGTCTCTCTCAGGTCCTAAATATTCTAGGACCTGAATATTAGGTCCTAGATTCTAGGTCCTAAATATTAAATCAGTGTATATAAGTGGGAATAAATGTGTATAGAAACAATAAAATTAGAAAGGGGCCCATAAGAACCAGGAATGTGTTGAGGAAAACAACAGCACATATAAGCTTGATATAAAAGGAATAGGGAGAATTAGTAAAGTGGAAAGAAAGAGGATGGGGGGGGATGAAGAAGCAGAGAAGGCATGAGGAGCATTGCATGTCAATTGAACACGTAGAGACACTGTTCTTGCATTGTTTCATCAAACCTGTATTTACCTTTATATTGTGTTAGCTATTACAACAAAAAACCAAAAAGATATGGGCAATCAAACAATGCCAAATATTTTAAAAATCTAATAAACTTAATATACTTCAGATTCAGTACATAGTTCCTGGATGCCTTGTATACTGGAAGTATCAGGAGAAACTAAGGGGTATAACTATATGTATATACATATACGTGTGTGTGTGTGTGTGTGTGTGTGTGTGTGTGTGTGTGTAACTATACAGGGAGACTCTAAAAGAGGAATCAACCTCAAGTACCATAAAGAACCTTCCATTGAAAGTTATCCATATTGAAGGTGGTTTATTATCTATATTGCCTTAAGTTGCCAAATACTTCCTTTATTTATTACATATACTTAATATTGAATGGAAGAGGTGGATAGGCATTTGTCCAAAAAATTTACACAACCGATTAAAACTATTAAAAAGTAACATTACATTTTTAGTTGCAAATTTTCCCTGAATTACTACTATTTTGAACATGGAATGTAAGTCTCTGAAGTAAGAATGTGTCTTATTTTTGAAGTGATCCAATATTACAGAACTGGAATCCTGCTGAACAGTATTTACCTCATACTAAAACATGAAAGTGACAAGTGACCTTGGGAATATGAAAATTCTAATATTTTTGACTCCAAATATTTTCTAGATTTAGTAAATTCTATGGTTTAATGTGATTGTTGGAAATTAATAACCCGAGGTGCATATTTTGAAAAGCTACACTATTTTTTACTTCATTTTCCCTGCTCTTTTAAACAAAGCCAAAGAAACATTTTTATTGTACAATTCAATACTCATCCATTATTTAGCTGAAACAAACAGAAGAAAACTTAGAAGAAATTTCATGTGCACAGTGAGTTTTATGCTTTCCTTTAAGGTTTCCTAAGGGTTTAGTGTTCCTTTGCTTCTATTATTTAAGGTTCCTCTAAAAGAAATGTCCCAAAGGCATGGTCTTAGCTGAATTCAGAGTTTGGTGATCTTGAGGAAGCTACAGAAAGGCAAGGTTATGGGTGAAATGTTAGTCAATTAGGATTAAAAAAAATCTATTAATTGTTAATTCCCCTGTTTGCCTCATTTCCTCTATGTGTGTGGTGCTTCCAAAAACAATTCAATCAAAACTCACACTCACACACATGACTAGTTGGATTCTCACTTTAATTACTAAGTATCAGTTGAGTATGGAGGCTCATGCCTAAAACCACAGTACTCTGGGGCCCGAATAAGAGGATCACTGCTTGTTTTCATAAAGTTTTCATTAAAACTATATCATCCTTTAGAAAATATTTCAGCTTGAACGGTTTGAAAGTATGCAACAAGAAAATACACAATCACTCTAACACTTAAAACTAACTCTAATTTTATATGCTATTTTAATATATTTGCTGAAATTTCATAAATGTACAAAATGTATTTTGGTCTGATTTATCATCTAGTATCTCCCTGAGCCAGCTCTATCCAGGATCCATCAACCTATTTCCCTTCTGATTTTGTATCTTTTTCTATTACTATTGTCATTAGCCTTCTTGTATAGTTAGTGCTGACCATGTGTAGATGGCTGTGGGTCCACCTATTGAGGCATAAGCAGCCTGGGTAAAGTAGGAGCATCCATCCCATGTCCTCACCACTAGCTGAGGAGCTACTGTCAGATTATGACTCTCTGTCACGGGAGGAAGAGGATATGGCCATTGATGCAATATATGAACCCCTAAAGTTGAAAGCAGAATAGAACTGTGGGTATAAACACAAATATTAAGAAGGTAGTTTAACAGTATAAACAAATAGTGAGAGATCACCAGTCACTTTCTTATACCTAGGGTGTTGTGTGTTCTCTACTCCACAGTCAGAGGCTTTTGACCAAGTTTATGGTATCAGAAGTAAAATTGCTCCTGCGAAGTAAGACTCAAATCTGACCAGAGCACAGTTGGCTATCTCCATAACTACCATGCAACTGTTGCACTGTGGGTATAGCTCACTGGGCAAGATGATATTGTAGCGTGTAGGGTTAAGTGCTGGGCAAATCATTGGTGTCATTTATCTCCAGAAGCCGACATGGCACCTTTCAGTGCTATGAGAACTAGCTATCAGGGAGAGAGTCTCTCATGTTCAAGCTGATTTCTCTGTGTTCTGCAAACAAAGTGTGTGATGACTTCAGCAATAGAGTCTTAACATTATTTGTAGTGGATAACTGAGAACAATGGTGATGTCATTTTTGGATGCTTCTGAAGCACACCCCACCAATAATTCATAAAGAAGTGTCTACTTTTCTGTGTGATTTTTATTGACTGACACTTTGGTTGTGAACACTTAAAACTGTCTTTGCAAAAAGTTAAGCTTTGCCTACTATGTTTTGGGTCTAATCCCTCTTCATAATGGCCTGTATTGATAAATGTGTAGGTGGTTTTAGCATTCATTTTGAATGATAAAATGTTCCAGCCTCTTGACTGACATCCAAAGCTTTCTTTCAAAAAAAACAAAGAAAGAGGGATTTGATATAATACCAACCCTATTCCTCTTTTATCCCGCCTTAAGCTACTCTAACTACTTAATTGTACTGATGCTACAAATCAAGTAACATAAAAAATTAGTTTATTATACATAGTTTTGGAGGCTAAGACATTCAAGATAAAGGATAAGTCAGTGTTTGGAGAGCATCCTGCTGGATCATGATATACCTGCAAGAAAGAGTAAGATGAATATTACTACCCTCATCCGCATGACAGAAGCAAATTTTAAACCTCCTCTTTCTAATACTAGTGAATTAACAACTCCTGAACTATCAGGTAACATTAATTTTATTCTATGCCTCCTAACATTGAGACTTGTCTTAGATGTCTCCGAGAGATACCATGCAGAATTTATATTAATTTCAACAATGTCATCCAATGAGCTCTCTAGAGACAAAAATTCAAGGTATGATTTTCATAGATGATGTTGCCGATTACCTCATTCCAGAACCATCAAAGATACAATTTGAAGAGTAGGTCATGGAGTTGGTTGGTAACAGCAAAAGGGAAAGTGGGTCACCTACCAGCCTAAAAAAGAATCATTTGTGAAGCACTATGAGAGCCCTACTTGGAGCACTGTATTATAGCTATGGATTGCTGAGAAATGCTGAGTGATGAAAAGAACTCCTGCCAGAAGGTTGAGTCACTGCTCAGTGTATAAGAGTGTGTCATTCATAAGTCAGAGACAGACTGAAAAAGAGCAACAGCACAGAGAAATCATGAAGAATCACTGGGTAGAAATGCCTTCTGTAGTCATTTTAGTCAGATTGACCTTA
>JADRCD010217455.1:0-13979 GCA_019843815.1 Montemys delectorum
TTGAGCTCTCCATTTGCCATAGTGGTTGCTCCCTCAGGCTGTGTGTCACCATCATACTAGCAAATGTTGTATGCAGAACACTATTGTATATTAAAGGGTTTGTGGCTGTTTTGGTGTTTATGTTTCTCCTTTGATAGCATGCATAGTAACTTCCTATACCAAAGATGCTAGAACATAGGGGCGAAAACTCTATATAGGTACCAGTTCCCCTTATGCATGTTCAGTGAATTGTATAGGTATAGTCTTCAGCAGTGTGGTCTTGCTGTCAATTGCACTAGAGAGCAATCTATAGTCTTGGTCACAGTCTGGATTGTTTGGGCAATCCTAAGGAACCTCTTTGTTTAACAGCTCATTTAGATGTAGTCTAATCCATGTACTGAAAACTTCATTTGGCAAGAAGAAATGGATAGCTGGGGTTCTGTATTCATTATTATTAGGGGTTTCATTTAGATTAAATTCATACATGCATATATTTTAGGAAGCTTATACTGTATTAATTTTCCATACTACCCTTCAAATGGCCCTTAATTTTGTTATTGTTTTAAATATAGTCTGTTACTGCATATGAAACTCACTAATTTAGCTCCGTTGGCTAGTCAGAGCTCCAGGGAACCCTCTGTCTCTGGCTCACTAATACGGGAGTTATAGATACAACCCATTGTGCTTGGCTTTATGTGAATGTTGGAAATCTGAACTCAGGTCTCCATGTTTGCAGTATAGATTATTTACTCTCTGTAGGCTCCGTCCTATATTTAACCTTCTGTAAAGTTTGAGATGTCTGATGTGTTACAAGAAATCTATATAAAATGGCTGGGCAGTGGTTGTGAATGCCTTTAATCCCAGCACTCTGAAGGCAGAGGTAGGTGGATCTCTGAGGTCAAGGCCAGCCAGGGCTAAACAGAGAAACTGTTTCAAAAAATCAAATCAATCAAAACAAAGCAACAACAACAAAAAAAGAAATCTGTATCTAATGCTTCAAATGCTTACATAAGTGTAATAACTTAAGATTTTTGACTCTTACCCTCATATTGTTTTAGGATATTGCTTTTACCATGATGGCATAGGCACCAAATCAACACTGAAAACCAAACAGCACTGAACTCACCAAAGGAAATTGCTGTGATTGTAACACCTCCCAAATTCAGCCAACCCCATTCTCTCCCACATTCTTTATTATTTCCCTCTTAACAGAGAACCACCATTATCTCACATGCCTTAGACTGAGAATGTGAAGTTATCTGGAGCTTTTTAGTGTAATTTATTGTGAATCTACAACGAATAAGTTCTCAAGAGACTTCTGCCCTCATCATCTCTGAGATCTGCTCTGTATTTATACTGATTTTTTTCAGAATTATTTAAACTGTGAGCATTATTTTGTTTTGGGGAAAATAGAAAAGAAAGAAGACAACAGAAATTATAAGTAGGTTTAAGGGGGAATTTTTCACTTAATATAATTTAAGTTAGAAATATAGATTATCTTAATTCTAAAATTTAATTATTTTGCAACAATCTCATTTTATTGTTATGACAGTATTCAGCATTTCTTACTGACTATAACTATAATTATATATCATATATTTTAATGTTTATTTCATAGGCCTGAAAACAATTCGAAAGTAAGAGTAAGAATAGTATTTTGAGATGCTAGCAAAATGCCAGCAAAACTTACAAGTACCTTTTGAGGTGCTGAAAAAGAAGTGGTCATTTCTGGTTCACACCTAGATAGGTGTGTGCATATGTGTTATCTTTCTGCAACTGTGTACTCTTCTTCACTACTGGCAGGCACTTGTAGTCCCATCTATTATTTTACAATCTCAGCTGTACTGGCAGGTTTTCATAGTTTGGTTTTGTTGTTTGCAGATAATAAAATCAACATTGAGAGAATTTCAGCAATTTATGCAAATTATTTACAATTGTATAAGCTACCAAACTCTTTTAATAAGTAATTTTTGTTGTTGTTTGCTGTTACAACTTGTAGTTAATGAGTATTCATTACATCCCTATATAGGGATTACCTTTTTAGCAGGATGCTCAGCAACCTTCTCTAGGCCTAACATGCACTAACTCTTCTTTCTACATTATTTCTAAACCCAAATTAAGGAAATATAGTTTCATTTTAGCATATGAGCAAGTAAGCCTTGATATCCTGAACTCAACATATTGGAGACACTGCAATTGAGTCCTGTGTACAAGCCACATACATAGCTCTCTCTATTTCAACATTTCCAAATAAAAAGACAATACTTACAGCATTACCTTTGGAAAAACAATGAAAGACTATCTTCAAGTCTAGTTGTGCCCCAAACACCGGAAATGCTAGTAAAATGTAGAAATTTTAATGTCTTCATTAACAAAATGTGTATCATGATCACCTTGAATGGAGATTAGATGAAATATTATGTTTTCTCCAAACTTAAGTCCTCACATAGGCATGTTTAATAAGATGCTGTATGTATATGGACATTAGAATTTCAATTCAGAAAAACGTGTAAACATTTATATTTAGATTATAAACTAATGGTCATGGGCATGCATATCTATAAGGGTTGTAGAAATTTAATGTATATTTAAATTTATTTTTAAACAAAATAAAACAGAAAATATCAAAGCAGTAGTTTTCTCATAAACATAGCACATTTACCTTAATTGGAAAAATAAGTCCTCATGAAATAATATTATGCTGCAAAAACAACTTGAACCTCAATATTAATCTTCAAATAATAAATTGCTTCTTGCTGTTATTCTGTATTTCTTTAAATTAAATAAATTAAAAAACAATTTTATATTTTTTGACATGAAAAATTTTGAAAAGTAAAATGTTGCAGAGTTCTCAGCTTGGTTTATCTCTTGTCCCTGTAACTTTTGTTTAATTCATTTCCTGGTAATGACATTACAGAATTAATCATTGTTCTCTTAGTACACAATATCAGGAGGCAAATGATAGGACACCAGTATGTCCATAAGTCTTGCTGCCATCTTTGGTCCTTTTTTAAAGGAGATGTATGTCAGAGTTATCTTGTTTTGTTTTGAATCAGTTATCATGTGGGAGTGGGTTGGAGCCAATGTAGCTCTATTCCTCTTTGTATTCTCTATTTAAACATTTATTCATTAGAGTTAACATACTATACAATGGTTGCTTTTGTTCGAGTTATTTTTTTTTTTCTTCTAGGAGCAGAAGGCAAGGCTGCTTATGATAAGAAACTGGTACCTGGAAAGGTTGACACAAGCCTTTAATCCAAGCATTTAGAGGCAGAGTTGGTGAACCTCAGTGATTTCTAGGCTAGCTTAGTATATATAGAAAATTCAAGTCTGTTTAAAAAAGAAAGAAAGAAAGAAAAAGAAAAAGCAAGGAAGAAAGAAAAGAAAAGAAGAAAGACAACGCACAGCTTCTGTGTATAAATGTCTAGTGTTACAGATTTTTCTCATACATTTTGAAATTCAACTGAGATGGCTAGTGATACATTTGTACAACTATAAATGTGTATTTTATTTGTGTATCTCAAAGTAGGGTCTTAGAAATAAGATCGTGGAGCTACAATGACAACATAGAAGATTTTAGTTTCCATATATAAATCAATTAAAATTTCTGATTTCCACTTTTATAAGAATAATACAATTATCATGGACCCTGGAAAAATGAAGTCACTGGACAAACTGCCACTTGAAAGTAGAGAGGCAGATGCATAGAGAGCCTCAATAAAGTGGGCCACAGCAGAGCTATTGGAGCCATAAGCTGTCAATCAGGGTTAAAGAAACATGCTGTCAAGTGACTGACCAGTTCATAGGTACTGGACTTAGGAAGAGCCCAGGGCCTGCACCTTTAGGTCTATATCAATAGAGCTGGCATCTGCTAAAGGAAATGGTTTATTCTGGAGCCATGTATGTGACCATGGTCAGAGAACATGGTCCGAGTATCCTTCAAATACCACATCCGAACGAGGTAGCAATTTCATTAATTTTTTTTGTTGTTTTTAAATAGAAACTGTATAAAGAAAGCCAGACATCAATACACTTTTCAAATGCATTGGTAGGTGCATTAGGTAGGTGTGCTGCAGCAAATTAGAAAAATCTCTCAGAGGCCTCAGATGTTATCTGAGAGATACTCTTAGATTTTGGGTTGGTGGTATCTAGAAATCACTATGTATTACAAGTAATTTATCTAATAATCATACAGAAATCAAGTCACATGCAGGAAGGCAATTAATAGCTATTAGAGAGATAAAGATAACCCTAGAAAATTTGGCTCTTAACCTAAAATATTCCAACCTCTTCACATCATTAAAGTTGTAATGAAACAATTAGTCTATTCCATCAGTCTTTCCCTGAGCAACTTCCATGTTTTTGTTTTGTTGTGTTTTGTTTCGATGCCTTCAGTTTTGCTCTTTCTTTAAAAGCCATCTTAAATTTACACAAAAATATAAAAATGTTGTTTTGTATCTCTGTAGGGTATCCTTCTCTCAAGTGAAAATGATTTCCACATGTTTCTCTGAATTTGTGGGATGGAGGATCTCATACCTCAAGCTTCCCAAGGTATGTGTTATTTTACCAAAGAGTTGAAGAATAGAGCTGGGGCTAAAGGCATGGTTAAGTGCACTGGTTGTACTTCCAGTGGACTTGGGTTAAATTCCCAGAACCCACACAACTTACAACTGTCTGAAATGCCAGTTCCAGAAAAATCAATTCCCTCACACAGACATACATTCAGGTAAAACACCAATGTACATAAAATGAATATGAATAAATTATCTAAAAATAAAAAGAGTGAATGAAGCTTATCTAACTCTCATTGTGATCAACAGATCCAAGATATCTCAGCCTCCAGAACTGTGGGAAATGGATCTGTATTGAGTACCTCAGTTAATTTGTAGTAATAAGACCCAATTGTGTACTGTTTATAAAAATCCACTTCATGTATGATGATTTAGGAAAGTAAAGAGTTGTATTCCTTATGTAAATTCCATTCAGAGCAGATTTCAGACAAAGAATATTAAAGGCTATTATGTAACTAAAAAACACTAGTACTTCAAAAATATATAATTCTACTTGTTCATGATGCCAATAATAGGTATCAAGACACAAAGCAAACTGACAGAACTTAAGGGAAAACAGACAAAGCCACTATGTCAATGTGAGAATTCAAGACATCCTTTCAGTTGTTAATAAATGAAACAGGCAGAAAATCAATTAGGATATAGTTTATTTGGACAGAAAAATCAATCAACTTGATCTAATTGACATATAAACAACATTATATCCAAAAATGCAAAACACACATTATCCTCAAAGTTTCACCAACATAAATAATATTTTATATAGGAAAAATGCACTAAATTTCCAAGTAATCAATAAAAATATTATGCTAGGAAAATAACTCTTTTCCACTTTTTACATTCATTTTTTAATTAAGTGGATTGCTTTAAATATAAAAGATTTTAAAAAGCCATACAACTATGTTCTCAGACAAAATGAAAGCCAAATATATAATATAAATATCAAAAATTCTTATGTCAATTGGAAATGTCCATAATAATTATTACAACTTAATTCATAGATACATTTCAAAAACTTTAAAAACTTTTAAAATAAACTTTACCTTATCAAACTCATAGTATAAAGCAAAAAATATTTCAAAGAAAACTTATAAAAGTAAATAATTAGTAAAAATACAATTTTATTATAAATGATTTTGGTTATTTTAAAAACTCAGAGAAAAGATAATTTTTTCCTAGAACAAACAGGAAAAACAATAAAATATTTTGCATAAATCAATTCAAGTTATAGTAGTTGAAAAAAATCAGCAAAACTAAAGTATTGGTTCTGCATTTGAAGAACAAAATTAGCACTCCTCTGGCAGACTAAGGAGTTTAAATGTGGATTGTACACATATGGAAATAAGAAAAGGATAGTGGAGAACTCTCTATTGATTTCCTGAACATAAAGAGAAGAGGGAAAGAGTTAAGTAAGCTTCATAACAGAGTAAGTGTATACTGGAAGAGGCAGACTGTCACTGGCATTTCCACAATAGAAAGTTATAATGTGGAGAACTCCATCACTATTAAAGTAGATGAATAAAATCTACTAACTTCGAAAGAGAAAAGATAGAGAGACAGAGGTTATCCTCAGGAAATGTGGTTACATATTTAAAAAAGATAGGAAATTTCCTGAATCTCAAGAAAGCAGAATGTTTCCTTCTGAGATCATTCACTACCTAATACCAAAACCATTTAACATAATGATATCAATTTCCCTCATTAGTAAAGACAAAATGTTGCAGACTTAAGTAAAACAACATGCAAATCTGTTAAGATATGATAACTCAATAAAACTTTACTTACATTGAGATAATCATCAGAATAATATGCTCACCTATTATGCACTTGCATAATTTTGACTATAATTTTTATATTATTATTAACTCATGTATTTGTGATATTAACACTTCATGTGTAATTCATATGAAAAAATGTTTTCTTTTTCTTTTTTTAAAGATTTATTTATTGTTATATATAAGTACACTGTAGCTGTCTTCAAATGCACTAGAAGAGGGCATCAGATCCCATTATGGGTGGTTGTGAGCCACCATGTGGCTCCTAGAATTTGAACTCAGGACCTTCAGAAGAGCTGTAGAGAGCCGCACCTGAGCCGGCAGCCTCCATTACAAGATGGAGCCGGCATCCGGTGTCTTCTCCCTGTAACAAGTAGTCTGTGCATGTGCCTAGGGCCAGAGAGCGCCAAGTCACAGCCTGTCCCTAGGCGTCTCATGAGGTAATGAGCAAACAGCCAATCAGAGGTGAACACGCCGCTCCAGGGTGTATATAAGCAGTGCATTTCCAGGGCTCACCCTCTCCTCACCACATGGTAATAAAGGTTTGTTGCAGAAGGATCCTGTGTGTGTCCGTGTGTTCCTGCTGGCAGGAAAATAGCGCGGGCCACAAAGAGCAGTCAATGTTCTTAACCGCTGAGCCATCTCACCAGCCCTGAGAAATGTTTTCTTGAGTCTGTTAGTTTACATAGACTTTACATTTTTTATTTAACCATATTTCATTTCATTTTTAAATTTTATAATCTAAAATTTCAATATTTTATTTCACTGCATCTAGAGTTTAGATTACTAGAAGTGACCTATAATAAAGCTAGTGCTATTAACATTTTATTTCTAATTTGTTATTATTACTATGCAGTATCAAAGTCTGCTGTTTGTTTGTTTGGTTGGTTGGTTGGTTGGTTGGTTGGTTTGGTTTGGTTTGGTTTTTCAAGACAGAGTTTCTCTATGTAGCCATGGCTGTCTACTCACTCTGTAGACCAAACTGACCTTAAACTCAGAAATCCACCTGCCTCTGCCTCCTAAGTGCTGGAATTAAAGGCATGCACCACCACTGCCCGGCCCAAATTCTATTCTGTAAACTGGAGAAAAACAAAAAACAAAAAAACAAAAACAAAAAAACAAACAAACAAAACCTTTGTTCCAATAGATCTTTTAAATGACTCGTTAGTTTCTATGTGAATTCTTACTTGCAATTGCTATGTAAGAATTTGCCAAAATTTCAGGTTTGTTCTAAAGCTTCTTATAACCACCATACCTTCTTCTGATGTCCTGCCAGAGGTAAAACTAATTGGCATGTCTGATATTCTGTCACAAAGGCTGAATTCAGGTTCCCTGCCTCTGCAGGAATCTCAGATCCACATGGCTTCAGAAAGGCAGTGTTTTGTAGACTATCTGCTTTTTCCCTTATTGCTAATTATTAAGCAGGAGAACCAGTACAGACAATATAGGATTGTCTGTAATTACCATTTAATTACCATTCCTACCACACCTAGGCCTGGACCTAAGCTCCCCCTGTCTAAGGCTAACCTTGGTCTCAGCAATCCATCTGCCTTTATAAGCATAAACTAAATAAACTTAGCTGAGTGGGACCTTGCCCTACAAGCACCACTCCGTAAATGTCTTAACTCTTTCCTTGGTATCTTTGCGACAAGGTGGCTTAGAGTACAGTTGCCTCTGTTCTTTAGTTCTGTGAAGCTCCTCATACAATTCATATTGCATCCTTATAATTTGCATAGTTGAAAAATTATATATTTTTGAACTCATATCTTCAGCATCTTTTCCTAATAGCCTTAAGGGCTGTCTTGAAGATCACAACATTCTATCATTTTCTGAAACATAGACATACCCTGTCCTCCCAGACTCATGGTGTCTCTGATTATGATGGAGTAATTAACCTTGGGAAAGAGGACATTCCTCAGTGGAGGAATGTGAAGTGCCATACATATACATATATATATATATATATATGCATATATCTATATGTGTATATATGTATATACACACATACACACACACACACACAAACACACACACAAAGCTATAAGCTCACAGCAACCATGGACACTCAGAGGCCCATGTTCTGCTGTCTCTGTTCCAGGGGTCGAAACTATCTCATTCCATTCCTTACATGGCTGAGAAGGACTTGGCAGTAAAGAGAATAAATAAATAAATAAACAAACAAATAAATAAATAATATTTTGTCCTACTATATTGCCTTGTAAGGAATACAAGGTTTCTTTAGAAATTGTAGAACAAAACATATTGTCTATAACTTTTCAGGATCCTCATGTCTTGACAGGGTTGTGCTGGATAATCTAACTACCTTAGCTTTATTATACCCAATCATTCTGACATAAAACTGTGATTAGATAAGAATTCTATCAGTCAGCCATTGTTCTCTTAAGGGTAACATACAAGTACAAATTATATTAGGTGGAGAGCACTCTAATTCTCTGCCATGGTATGAATTTGAAATTACAGGCTGATATTGGACTCAGTTACTGGCATCTTCAACTGCAGTTACGGAGTTATGTCTGAAACCTTGCCCTGTATCATGACTATAGGAGAACATTACTGAGAGCAGGACAATCAGAGTGGATCTAATATTTCTACCTCCATACTGTAGAGTCTTACAGAAATTGTTCATCCTAACATGTTTGAAATTGAATGAGATTTACAAAAATAAATGTCTTTACCCATTAAAAGCTACATATATGTATATATTTAACAATAACAATTATTGTTATTTAATAACAATTTAAAAATAACAGTTGAGAGTGAGCAACATACCCTCAATGTAATTTAAATCTCTACATTCAGTCAAAATGTCCAGGTACTATGTTTCTACCAACAATTAGAACATTAAAAGCAGCAGAGAATTCTAAATTGTTTTAAAATATCTGTACTTGGCTACAGGGTTCATATTTCCATGAATATTTTTAGAGCAGAGAAGTTGGAATGAAGCTTCTCTATTATTATATATTATTACATACTGGGCACACACAGGAAAGGACTCCACACATAAAACAAAGTTAATAAAAATTTTCCTTCAAGCAAAGCAAGCATCATGAAGTAAAAATTATAGTCTTACTGAACTGAGGTTTTAGATTGGGAATATACTTTAAATACAGGAGGAGACTTTTTATTTCCAAAGCATATTTTTATATGTGGGAATTCATGAGTCCAGAGAGTTCAAATGATGTTTTCAAGAAACATCATATCACAAGAAAATTGATGCAGGAGAGTGATCTCTGGGACCAGGGCCTTGCATTTCTGCACTCAGATGTGAGTCTGACAGTTTGTGTTTGACTTAGATTATAGAAAAATTCCAAATACAGACTAACTGCATTGCCAAGTCTCACTAATTATTGACAATATTTTAGCCTGATACCTGAATTTAAAGTGGAAGGCTAGTAGTTTATTCAGTTTTGCTTATATTTTTTACCTTATTCATTTATTTTCAATTGTTTTGGGATTTCCACCTCAGATGCCATATCTAATTATTAAATTTTCTTTGGATAATATTGAGTATGACAAGTTCAGAAATATGTCTTTCTTTGGGCGTCTTTATAATAGTAAGTATCCTGGGGGATAACTTGTCTAATGTCCTCATTTGAGATTTGCTGAGGGTGTTTATGGTGGTTAAAATGAAACTTTATTATTTATTTATTCTTCAGATTATAAATACAACATTTCTACCTTCTGTTTCTTCTCTCCTAATTCTCCCATATACACTCCTTTCTTCCCTTTTAATTTATAGCCCTTTTAAACTAATTGATAATGCACTATTCTATGTATATCTATATGCATATATTTCTAAATACAACCTCTCAATGTATATAATATTACAGGTGTGTGTATTTTCAGGTCTGACAGTTTGGAACTTGATAGCCAATTGCTGTGCTTCTGCTTGGGGAAGACCACCTCTCTAGCTCCTAGCTTTCCTGATTTACCTATAGATCTTTGTGTAAGCTTGATGCCTCCTGGGCTTTTCCTTGTGTACTTTGGCATGTTTTTTTAACACCATACTTGTTCAGACTATGGGTTTTAAGATAAAGGCAATAGAGGTAAAATTTCATTTTTATAATATATAACATATTGGTATTGATTATGACCATGGCAGATGCTATACTTCCAAATATTTTCCCTAGAAATTCATATCTTCCTCTAGATATTGCAGTTTAGAGGGAAATCACTACCTCTAGACAAAACTTAAGCAAAAAGTGATGACCCACGTCCTTGGAAAAAAGGTGTTTTTTCAAGTATTGAGATTCTTTTTTGGAATCTTATCTCCTCATTTATATTTATTTCTGATTCAATCTTTTATTTCCAATGGAGGCATTGATACTAAGTTTAAATTTTGCCGGCTTTTATTTTGTTGCTATCCTAATCATTCAATTTCCAGTCACTGAAGATTTTTTATATTATGAATATGTTTTCTATAGGGGTAGGAATAAATTTTTACCATAAATGGATTCAAATGAGAAAAATTACTGAATCAAACAACAATCTTGTACTTAGCTTTGCAAGAGCTAAATTGACACTCAAATTGTCTCCACTTTTATGTATATTCAACTGCTAAATATAAGGGTCCCTCTAGTCCTGCATCTTTCCTAACACCCTGAGTTGTCAGCTGTGTGACTTCCATCATTCTAATAGATTCATGTTACTTTAGTTGACAATTTAAAAATGATGGTGAACTTTGTGTAGCTCAGCTCTCTAAACTAATTTGATGAGATTATGAACCTTGTAGTTTGCTCCATGTGGATTTGGGTTGTCTGTTGTTTCTCTGTACATAACTCAGATCTATACAGTAAAATTTTGTTAGCATGTTTTATGACATTTCATTTTATTTTTTATTTCTCATAGAGTCCTGGTAGTCTATAAAGACAAAAATTGACAAAACCTTTAGCACTGCTGTAAATGCTTACTAGCTATAGAGATCAATTTGTAGATTGTTCAGGATTTTCTACATAGAAATCATGTTATGTATGGATTGGTGTAATTCAATAATTAATTTCTTATTGATCATCTTGACTAGAGGCTTCGGCATGAATCTTAGCAGAGTAGTGGGACGATAACTTTGTCATTGTCTAAGTCTTAGAGTAGAAGCATTTAGATGCTCTTACTGAATATAATGCTATTGGTGGTTTTTTAGAGATTTCCTCTACCAAACACTTTATGATCATTCATAGGTTCTGAGAATTTTCACTACAAACTTGATTTTCTGAGGTGCATACAGTTGTTAGTTTTCTCTCTTCTTTTTTTGCTGCTCTAAGGATGTGCCTCTTGGCTTAGGAGCTATTTCCATGCGGAAAGTAAAAATGAACAGTCACTTTGACATTAGAATGGTATATGAATCACACTGTAGGTTAAAAATGTTTGTCTATTACCATGGTATTATTCCAAGCATTATTTAAAAAGACAAGATGATGTGTGAGTGTTCTTTGTCTGACTGCGTTCACTGACTTGTTTCGTGAAACTTACCCGTGTTTTATCCTTCTCATTACAAGTTTCTTCTCTTTTCCTTAATTTCCTTCTCAACCAGTCAAATCTAAGGAACTGGTTTTCACTGTAACACATAAGCAGCAATTCCTTTTCTACTAACTCAACAAATTGTGACTGAAAAGTGGATTAAGATAATCTGGGATACTTATTTTTATTTTAGAGACTGAGCCATGTAAAGGATGTATTGAGAATTTGAAGTGAAAGATATTTAAATTGAAAAGTAAATACTGGTTGTATACTGGTGACATGACCGCATCATGGTATGATAAAGTGGAAGATTTTTATTGTAGATATGAGGTAGAGAACAACCAGAAGCATTTGGAAGAGTCCAGAGCAGAGAGAGGAAGTAGTGAGTAGTGGACTGAACATGGCCATCAGACTAGACATAGGCAGGAAAGAAAGAAATAGGTACAGAGTAGAGAGAGTAGAGACCAGGAGAGAGAGAGGGCGGGAGGGAGGAGGAGAAGGAGAGGGAGAAGGGGGAGGGAGAGGGAGAGGGAGAGGGAGAGGGAGAGGGAGAGAGAACAAGAGATGACAGAGAGGACCTAGAGCAAATAGCTGAAGTTCCAGGGTTATGGGGAAAATGAATAGCTGTAGAGGGAAGTCTGTGAGCTGGCAGAAGTTTAGAAGGTAAGAAGAGCTAGAATGCTAGCATGAGTTCTGAATGCATAACAAGTACCTGTGATAGCAGGGGAGTCTAGGGGCCAGCCTCTGCTTTGTTATTTTAATAGACAACACAGAGAGCCATTTGTTCCTTCTGCTGGTGATAAGGGAAATGACTCCTTTGCTAGAGGATGACTTGCTTCCAAAGTCCCTTGGTAATGCTGGCTTTTGTCTAATGCCAGGAATATAATTTCCTTTGGACTTGTCACTAGGGACAGAACAAAATATTCCAACTGCAAGTCTAAGTTGTCTCTTTTACCTAGTAGGAAACATATCCACAAGGAAAATAATACATGATTTATACAATTAAAATAATTAGATTTGTTCAAGTGTAAATACTTTAATCTATTTCATTTACTAACATTTACTTTCATAAATATATGATTTAAAATAAGAAAATCTATTTCAGTGAATTGCTATTGTTTTAATATTTTCTTATTCATATCAATATATAACTGGGATGAGCTTTCTGTGAGGTAAATGTTACCATACGCTTTTAAACCAATTAAATTATATTTAGCATAAAAGACTTACAATAAACCTAAGGTAGCATGATTATAATTATATAATCAATTTATCATCAGATGCTTGGACTCTAAAGCACTATTTCTTAAAAAATGCAAGTACTACCTCTATGTAAGAAGCATGATAATAACTTGGTAATTGACTTTTCTTCACACGTGAACACAAGATGGTTTGGTGGAAACAAAACACTAACAATTCCAAACATTGGTGTTATTATTCTTTGAAGCTGTGACTGCTTAGGAAATATAGTAAATGTTAACATATTGATCAAAGGGTGGGGGAAGTGTACAGGAAAAATCATCTTAGAAGGCAAATCTTACTTGAAGAAGAACACTAAATTGGAAGTTGGAGATCTGAGTTATGAAATAGCTTCTCTAGACATTCTGTGTGGCAGACTCAGGTCATATACTGTAGGCAGCTGTATAGAGAAAAGTCCCACTTCCAAGACAAAATACATCTACCCTGATGTCTTAGTTAGGGTTCTCTAGAGTCACAGAACTTAGTCTCTATGTAGTAAAGGGATTTATTGATGACTTACAGTTTGTAGTCCAACTCCCAACAATCAACTCCCAACAACAGTCACGGCAGCAGCTGTGAATGGAAGTCCAAGGATCCAGCAATTGCTCAGTCTCACAAGGCAAGCAGGCGAAGCAGAGAGAGAGCCTTCCTTCTTCCAATGTCCTTATATAGGTCTCCAGCAAAAAGTGTGGCCCAGGTTAAAGGTGTGTGCCACCACACCTTTAACCCCGGATGACCTTGAACTCATAGAGCTTTCTATGTTAATCCTGTGGGATTCGTAGCCACTATTCCTCAAGGTCTCCATGCCAAGATTCAGGTCAGAAACTTGTATCTCTCAGCCTCCAGATTAGGGCCACAGGTGAGCCTTCTAATTCTGGATTGTAATTCATTTCAGACGTAGTCAAGCTAACAACCAGAAATAGCCACTACACCTGATATA
>JADRCD010217455.1:13989-24582 GCA_019843815.1 Montemys delectorum
ACACACACACACACACACACACACACACACACCTTCAAAAACTTTGAAAAACTTCCTCATAGCTTTAGTTAGCTTGAAATTTTCCCTGTGATACTCTATTCACATTTCAGCTGTCAATTCTAATACTCTCACAGCTCTTTGTCCTTATGTTTTAATAAATGCTACTTGTTTGTGCCTTTGAGTCTTTCTTTGTTCAAACAAAAATTAGATATAATAATAATATTGAAAAATAGTTTTAAGAAGTACACCAATTAATATCACATCTTTTTAAAGCAATATTCAAGATCTTTTGACATAGAAAAAATATATAAAAAATAGAAAAGAGAATGTATACAAGAAAATTTAAAAAACATTTCAAATCATAGAAGTTAATCAAAGAATTTCAAATATGAGAAAGTATTTGTTTAATAGCTGATGTAGAAAGACTTGATTCCCATATGGATAATATACGATTCAGTCTTTTATTAGGTATTCATGTAATCATATAATAGATTATAAAACTAAATATAAAAGTGAACAAACAAATAAAATAAGAAAGTCACATGAACAAACTTTAAGAAGCTCTATCATTAAATTGGAATATGAAGAAATTTATAAGGACAAAATATATAATATTGAACAAAAAAATTAATAAATTACACCTTATCATATATATAAAAATTATCTACTGGAGAAGCATTCACAATTGCTTATTTCTTACCATACATTTCTCCTTGTCCAAGTGTTGGTCACCTTTCCATCACTGTAGACACCTGAATTCTATGCTTCTAGTCAAAGGAAACATGAGAAGAAATAATATCTCCCTTTGCCAGTTTATAAGCAAGTACTGGCTGGGCATCCTTTGTTAGACACTGCAGTTAATGTTTTTCATTTCCCTGTGAGTTCCTTACTACTTAGCCCTTCCAATGAAAGCAATGCCTTTTGTTCTCTGATTGAAATCCTTGTGAGTATTTAAGATCAGGGCTTTCCCTATTACAAAAGACTTTCATCTGAATGAAGTTTCCCTTCCTCCGTCCTGCTTGTTTTTATATGATGTGACTTCCTTATAAGTACCTATATGAAAATAAATAATCTGAGAGAAGTATTTCCAGACACATATCTGATAGCTAGTATGAATCAGGAAAATTGAATGCTTTTTACATAACCCAGTAACAATGAAAAATAGTCCAATAGACATAAACAAAACTGCAGCCAGATAGCTTACAAAAAAGGTAAATGGCAAAATAGCTTATAAAAGTATTGTGAATCTACCAGAGCCAGGTTAGATGTCTATCCTCTGAACATGTCACAGTAGGCTTTTTAAGGAATTTCTTCATAGGTTACAGGGATCAGGTTTGATACCTCATTAAGTGTATTATTGTGTTTACCATAAAATATACAGTAAATTTATAAATTTATTGGTATTTTTCTTTTAAAAGTTAAAAAAATTATGTGGATATTACTTCATAAATTCTGACTGAAAGGATAAACATATGTCCACCAGGAGACTCATAAAAAGAGAAGCTTTATACATATTAATTCCATTCTTTAAAAAGTCTGAATTTCTATCAACATGACAATTGAAAAAGTGTATAATATGTATGAATTTAAAATTGTTGTTCTTATATGTAATAGTTTACTAATTAAGCTGAGTATCTGGATTAGAAATTCAAGGTCAGCCTAAGCTTCAAACCATGATATAATCTTAAAAAAAAGTTAGGCTATATGAAATACATAGAAAACACCTAATTGCCTAATTTATCACAAAATCATATATGTGATTAGTCTATAATGAAGGAAAGTGTCTGGGAAGACCATTATCTCAATCATGAGAAATATGATGTGTTCTAACTATTCATCACAATGATTAAATAGTACATTTAAGATCTGATTTCTCTGTATGCAAATGATACTTCAAAAAATATTACCTATTTAACCTCAAGGTCTCTGATCTTTTAAAGGTTAGCTAACTCTTCTAAATTTCTTTTACATGTAAAGGGAAATATTAAAAATAAAATTTAATCAGTTTTTATCTTTTAGATATTTAGAAAGTATCTCTCTGAAGCATGATGAGTGACATATTTTAAATTTCAAGTCTAAATACCATAAATAATAATTTGATTTTTTCTTTAACACTGTCATTTTAACAGTCAACATGATAATTACTAATGTTTGTGAAAAGAAATACTATTACTATCAGAATGAGAAATAGTCCTAAAACACTTTAGATCATTTTTTTTCCCCTCAGATGACAATTCACCCATATGGTTGGCTAGTCACGGTAATGTTATTATGATGCAGGGAGATGCTTTGGTTTTAACATCATTGAAAGGACTCATGTTCCAAAGATGTCAGAAACACCCACAAGAATGCTTTGGTGAGCTGGGATGAAAGGGAGGAAGGAACTGAATACTCATTGGTATTGAAAACATTTTCTTTAGTGGAGAGGGACATTCATAAAGAAAGCTCATAAGTTATAGATCCTTTCCAGATAACTAATAAATTTGGAACTAGCTAGAAGACTCTAAGTTTTTTCTGAAATATAATGCATCTAAGAAGGCATTTTTTGAATAAATTTGATTAATTACAGTCAAATATTTCTCATTTAAGATAATCTAGGAAAGTCATTAGTCAATTATTTGAAAAAAGATGTGTGAGGAATCATCTAATATTATAAATAATGTGTATACCTAAAATATTCCAGTCATATTTATTCATCCATCTCTGTGCATAAAGAAGAAGGGGCCTCAAGGGTACATAGTGAGAGTGTGTGTTGGTCAGAGATCAACTTCCCCCACCAGGTTCCCTGAGTCCAGCCTAATGGTTGCCTCCAAATATCCGATTCTGCATTGGTCAGCTGCTGGCTGGACCTCCCCAGGAACTGCCATACTTGGTTCCTGTCTGCAAGTACCTCTTGACCATGACAACAGGGTTGGGTTTTGTTCCTACAGACATGATGCATCCCCAGGTGGGACAGTTCTCTGGCTGGCCCTTCCTTCAGTCTCTGTTTCATTTTTTGTCCTGTTTTTCCTTTGGACAGGAACATTTCTGGGTTAAAAAAAAAAACTTTGAGATGGGTTGGTGGCCCTATCCCTTGACCAGGAGCCATGCCACTCTACTGGAGGTGGTCCCCACAGGTTCTATCTCTCCCTTCTCTGTGCATTACCGCTAAAGTCAATCCCATTGGGTCCTGGGAGCCTCACATTTCTCTGGTGTCTGGGACTCTCCAGTGGCTATCTCCAGTTCCTCATCCCCCCTGCTACCTCTTTTTATTCAATTTCTTGACCCTCTCTATCTCTCTCATGTCTCCTTCAGATTCTGATACTGTCATTCTTGATACTGCCACCCTTATTTCCTCCTCTTCCTTTCTCCCTCCCTCGTCCACCTCGCCTCCCATCTCCCACAATTGTCCTGTTCCCCTCTCAGTGCAGGACTGAAGCATCCACCGCTGGTCTTCCTTCCTTCTATGCTCCCTGTGGTCTGTAGGTTCTATCATAGGCGTTGTGAGCTTTTGGGTTAGTATTCACTTATTAGTGAGTACATACCTTATGTGTTCTTTTGTGTCTGGCTTACCTCATTCAAGATGATTGGAAATCGTTGTACCTGATGACCCAGTTATGCCGCTCGTGGGGCATATATCCAAAAGGTGCCCCATCATATAACTAGGACATATGCTCCATGTCTTAGTCAGGGTTTCTATTCCTGCACAAACATCATGACCAAGAAGCAAATTGGGGAGGAAAGGGTTTATTCAGCTTACATCCACATGGCTGTTTATCACCAGAGGAAGTCAGGACTGGAACTCAAGCAGGTCAGGAAGCAGGAGCTGATGCAGAGGCCATGGAGAGATGTTCCTTGCTGGCTTGCTTGCTTCTCCTGGCTTGCTCAGCCTGCTCTTATAGAACCCAAGACTTCCAGCCCAGGGATGGCACCACCCCTTTGATCACTAATTGAGAAAATGCCCCACAGCTGGATCTCATGGAGGCATTTCCCCAACTGAAGCTCACTTCTCTGTGATAACTCCAGCCTGTGTCAAGTTGACACACAAAACTAGCCAGTACACTCCACTATGTTCATAGCAGAATTATTTTATGATAGTCAGAATCTGGAAACAACCCAGATATTCCTCAACAGAAGAATAGATACAGAAAATGAGATACATATACACACTAGAGTACTTTGCTGAGATTAAAACCAATGGCTTCATTAAATTCTCAGGCAAATGGATAGAACTAGAAAGTATCATCCTGAGTGTCATATTTTATTTTCTAAAGACAGGATTTCTCAACATAGCCCAGGCCGTTGTGGAACACATTCTGTTGATGCCTGCTCTGCCTCTGGATTGCTGGGAAAAAAGGTGCGCACCATCATATCAGGATATTCTGGCTTTGTTTTAAATGTCCTACGTATCAAACTCAGTACCTTTGCTTGTATGGCAACTACTTTGCTAACTGAATTATCTACCACATATCACCTACTTTTTTATGTATGTCTGTATTGGCTTACAGACAATTCTCGTAGGTTCCACCCAACAGGTTCCATCTCCCTTCACTAGGTGTGAGCCAGGCATGTAAGAAGACCTTGGCTGCCACACTCTCTCTTCCCCTTCTTCACTCTGTTTCTATGTACTCACATGTTCCCAGCTAGCCTCTGCCTCCCACCTCTCTTTCCTGCTCTTTTTTCTTCTTGCTGTGTTTGTCCCACCTTTCGATGCCTCGACTCCTTTCCAGGCGACCACTCCCTTCCCTTTAATAAATATTCTTCATACTAGGCCTGTCTTATGGCGTGATTCTTGAGGGTAACACCTCGGCTGGCCAGCCAAACTAGTCCCTCCACTGCCACATTATATCACATTACAAAACATAACTTTCCAGTTAGCATGACTGACAGCTATAAGTTACTATGTTTATTTTTCAATATTTCTTGTCTAAAATTGACAATAAAATCTAAAACACATCTAAATGCAAAAACTTCATAGACTTTCTTCTGCTTGCTTAGAAGCAAAATTTCTAATTCTCTGATTGTTAATGAATGGCTCAGTTGTGCTAACAGCAGATTTAAAGATAAATATGTCTTATTCTTACCTAAAACTCATTTGACTTAGCTGTGTAAATGTTTATATGTTTCTGTATGTGTATGCATGCAAACATGTATGTACATATACTTAAATATGCATGTATGTATTATATATGCATGAACACATATATGTTAGATAAAAACATTTGTGTATATGTATTTGTGATGGTTTGAATATGCATGGCCTGGGGTGTAGCACTATTTGGAGGTGTGGCCTTGTTCAAGTAGGTGAGGCCTTTTGGAGGAAATGTGTCACTGTGATCATGGATTTAGGACCCTTGTCCTAGCTGCCTGGAAGCCAGTTTTCTCTTGGCTGCCTTGAAGCCAGTTTTCTCTTGGCTGCCTTAGGAACAAGAGGTGGAACTCTTTGCTCTTCCAGTCCCATATCTTTCTGAACACTACCATGTTTCTGCCTTGATGATAATAGACTGAACTGCTAAACCTGTAAGCCAGCCTCAATTAATTATTGTCCTTTATAAACTTGCCTTGGTCATGGTGTCTGCTCACAGTGGTAAAACATTATATAAGACAGTTTCTTCAAAGATACCATAAGGGGAATATTGTTATCATCCAAAAGGATTTAAATGATAATACCAATATTTATTATTTATTGAGAGAATTATTAAAAGATCTTGCATGGAAATAATAATCAACCTAACTGCACCTAATGCTAAGAATGTCACATATTTAGATTCTGCCATGTTTCTTCAAGAGTCCCATTTACACATACCCATGTGTATAATTCATAGACCATCACTACCCAGTATTGTTGATCTAAAGCAGAATAGAACATACAAACTGGGATGTAAGCTAAATTACTCCAACATCTTGGAATTCAAGATCAATCAGACATATGAAACAATACACAAACATGCACACACACACACACACACACACACATACACACATACACACAACTTTATGTTAATTATCGTGTTGCATTTACTTGTGTTTGCAATGTTAGGAACAATTATAAATGCTGTAGTCTACCTTCCTTACTATGTGCACGTCTAATATTGGGAACTGATTGGTGATCAGGAAAGATTCTTTCATAGTGAAATAAAATAAAAAATACAAAAACTGATTAGGACAAATTTTCTCAGTAGAGAGAGTGAGAAAGAGTTTGGAATAGGATGGATTGGGAGGAAAGGAGGATCTGGTCATAGTTGGAGGAGTAACAATCATAATCAGAACATATTATATGAAAAAATCTATTTTCAATAAAACAAATGAAAAGAAAGGAAGATGTCATGACATTCTCAGATGTGAATTCATCATTCAGCAAAGATGAGTTAGTTCATCAGTTCTTCAAGTCAATGTGTCAGTCTTAGTGCTAACTCCCCCACTATTACATTCTCTTTGCTCATTCTAAGGAACTTTAGCCTCACTAACCACAATCATCTGCCCTCAAGGGAGGCTCACTGCTATCCTGAAACATCAGAGCAGCACAAGTGTTGGTTGACTGCTGAAATGCTCTGTGTGTTCCGTCCTGACAGATGGTTGAGATGATTCTTGTGAGTGGTTTCTGAACAAAGTTCTCTTGCAAAGAATACACAGATTATAATGTGAAGGGAGTGACTTTCATTCACAAGGAAATGGTTACACTTGGATGACAATTAGATCTGAAAAGGTAATAATAGGAGATTGAGAGTTGTCAGGGTGATGAATTTTTGCAGCAATAACACAGCCAATAAGAAGTGATACTGAAAAGACTGGCGAGTGATGTTATTATTAAAAAGGGTCTCAGGCTTTAAGGTCAGAATAGCCTTTAACATTACCTGGGACAATTACTTATTTAAATATTTGCATCTACTCTGATGGTGGATATGGGAAGGTTTTCCATTAAGGTTGAAAGCTAACGTCTGGTTTTATGTCAATGATCCTGAGAGTAGCAAAGTGGACAAATACAGCGACAGTATGCCTGACAAATATGCTCATGTGAGAAGTCAAAGGGACAGGATGTGGGTGGAAAAACATGATAATAGAAAGAGTCCCATTGTCTGTTCTCCCTCTTTAAGATTTCTTTTCTAGCTATTGCAGTTTGTTTTACAGATAGTCACAAACATAAATAAAATGTTGATATGAATAAAGGTAAAGTCAGAAGCTGCATTTTCTTCCATATTGTAATTGCATTTAGCTAAGAACCATATATACATCTCAAGACATACCAAGGACAATATATACATGTTAAAACTCAAACAACTACACACTTAGAATGACAAGTTTCATTCTGCATACTCATTTTAGGTGGAAAACTCTTAATAGTCTAAAGGAAAAACAAAGTAGAAAAGATAATCAGAAGAAAGCTTTCACAGAACCTACAACAAACAATAGCACCAGGGAGATGAGGAGAGACCTCTCAAGTGGAAGACATTTTACATAAGAGCCAAAAGCAAGTATTCATTGAAGATCTTAAATGATTTTTAAAGAATGATCAGGCAGCATTTTAGAAGAAACCACATGTAACCTTCTTAGTACATATCCAGAAAATACTACGTAAACTTGAAAAAGAGAATTTTCTACAGTTATTTTTCAAAAACAGACAAAAAGCTATATTTGATAATAAAACATTGATTCTCAAAGCTCTATGTAGAATAAAATTTTATTTTTCATGTGAAAATAAAGCATTTTAAAATGTAAAAAAATTAAAAGTGAATAATGAATATAGACCTTGTGGGAAAAACCACTTTGAATACATGCAAAAATGTAGTTAATTAAAGATTAATTAAAATAAAAATAACAAGTGATATCTCTGTGATGTATGTAATATCAGAAAACAAATTTATTAAATGCAAATGCAAATAAAATAATGCAAACATGTATAATTTTGAATATTAATAAAGCTTAATAATACAAAATAGTAGTATATGTATTAATTTTAGTGAAAATATAGATTAATGTTGGAACAAAGTTAAAATGTTTTAACTGCTTTTTAAAACATGTCAAAGAATATTTTGAAAAGTAGAAATTTATTATTGTATTAAAAAGGATAGTGCCCTTTTATGCTACTTTGGAAGACACAAAACAAAAAAAACATATATTCTACATTGTAATCTACAGTAAACAAAGTAACAATAAAGAAATATGAAAACCTTACTGAGAATGTAAAACAAAGTGACAGAATTAAGACAACACATAACACTAGTGTGAGTAAAGGAAATTACTTTGAACTCTCAGTGATTCAGAAGGAAGCATTCACAAGGAATAATAAAAGCTAATGTAAGCTTTAAAACATCTAAAATTGCAGAAGCACATCTCAAATGAATGCATAAGTGAAAGTTTATCATGCATAGACACACAGAAAGCAAGTGAGCATGAGCGGCTAATGCAAAGGAGAGAAATGTTAGTACAAAAAGGAATGATCTCCTGTTGTAACTTTGACTCTGACAGTGCCAATCCAAATGTTATTAAAACTCTATGACTTAAGCGATGTAATGTTAAATCATAGACCATAAGACATGGAATAATACATTAGCAATAGACTATACAAACAAACACATAGATACTTAAAATGTCCCAAAACGTGTTAAGATTTAAATTCTTATTTATCAATCAAAGCTCTACATAAATATTAATACTTATTGGATATTTGTTGGAAAATATGTTTCTTGGTGAAAAAGCATACTATTTACTATGTACCATTCATTTTCTTTTAATACAAAAATAAAGAGATATTTGTTACACTTAGTTTGAAATGTCCCACAAAATTTTTAAATAAAAGTATAAAATAAATATAAAATTTAGTCATTGAACCAAACTAAACAAATACAACATAAAATAAGTGCCTTTGTTTCCCTCTCCTTTATTTCAAGGTTTTCTCCTCTTCATTGTCAAAAGTCTCTTGGTAACTGCAGGAAACGATACATTTTTATTCTGAGCTTCTGGGTTAATATCCACTTAATCAGACACTACATGCCAGAATACCCAAAATACAATCCACAAACCACAAGAAACTCAAGAAGAAGGAAGACCAAAGTGTGGATGTTTCGTTCCTTCTTAGAAGGGGGAACAAAATACCCATGGAAGGAGTTACAGAGACTAACTATGGAGCAGAGACTGAAGGAAGGACAAGCCAGAGTATGCTCCACCTGGGAATCCTTTCCATATTCAAGTATCAAACCCGGACACTACTGTGGATGTCAGCAAGTGCTGGCTGACGGGAGCTTGACATAGCTGTCTGCTGAGAAGGTCTGACAGTGCCCGACAAATACAGAAGTAGAGACTCACAGCCATCCATTGGTCTGAGTAGAGGGTTCCCAATGAAGGAGCTAGAGAAAGGACCCAAGGAGCTGAAAGGTTTGCAGCCCCTTAGGACGAACAACAATATGTACTAACTAGTACCCTCAGAGCTCCCAGGGACTAAACCATCAACCAAAGAGTACACATGGTGGACTCATGGCTGGAGCTGCATATGTAGCAGAGGACGGCCTAGTTGGTCATCAGTGGGAGGAGAGGCCCTTTGTCCTGTGAAGGTATATGTCCCAGTGTAGGGGAATGGCAGGGCCAGGAAGTGGGAGAGGGTGGGTTGGTGAGCAGGGGGAGGGGAGAGGGAACAGGGTTTGTTTTTTGTTTTTGTAATTAATAAATTTAAAAAAATCATCAAAAAAGATACATTTTATAGGAGCTGCATATATGAGTCCTTTTAGGGATCTTCAGAGCTAATTCCACCAAATGACATCACAGTAGCAAACCAGGATATGAACTTCAACTCCAAGTATCTGTGAACTACTATGAAAACTATATGAGTTTGCCAAGCTCTCCTGTGTTCCATATGGTGTGGGAGAAGAGCTGAAAAAGAGTTCATCTTCAAGAAAGAAAATACACAAATATTGGGGGGCAGAGGTAAGAAAGCATTTAGCAGAAAATGGGCATCTTTGATATTTCTCCCACCTTGAACTGGCTGCAATACCCTGCAAATGTCACTGCATGAGAAAGCTTCAGCTAAATGACTCTTGCCACTTGTGCCCAGTTGATCATGCGTCAGTGGAAGGCAATGCACTCAAAAATACTGAGTAAAACAAATTGGTTTTGATTGGCTACAACAGAAACAAAACCAAAAAGTCAGTAAACAAAAAAAGACACTAAGTAAAATGGATAAGGGAAGAGGGTGAGTATGGGAAGAACTGAGGAGAGAAGTACATTTTATAAAAACAGGTTTCATGAGAATATCAAAGAAGAAATGAACACATTAAATCTATAAAATATAAAAACATGTCCATTATCTACAGGGAGCATAATATATTGATCAGGATATATATGCTGAATAGGTTAGACATGCTGAGGTAGACAAATGGAGCATAAATATTCAAAAATGAAAGTGTTGCATCAAATTCCCCTCATCCATGCATATGCAAATGTGCCCATACCTATAGACACATCCTTCAGAAACAGAAACTAAAGACATGATTTGTATTAGAAAGCAGTGATGCCAGCAAGAGGCTGGGTTCAATTCCTACACCAGAAACAAATGAATGATAGATGATAGATAGATAGATAGATAGATAGATAGATAGATAGATAGATAGATAGATAGATAGA
>JADRCD010217455.1:24592-39577 GCA_019843815.1 Montemys delectorum
AGATAGATAGATAGATAGATAGATAGATAGATAGATAGATAGATAGACAGATAGAAAGTAAGTTTTTGAGTGAGTGAGTAAGCACCAAGCAGGCCAGAAAAATCAAGTAAGGATACAATTTAATATAAAAAATAGAAATTATAAGGTCAAAAATTGTTCATTTGACATTTACTCAATAACATAATCTGTAAATTATAGCAAATTTTTAGTAGAATGGCAATAAATATACTCACAAGAAAGAAATAAGTTCCACAAATTAAAAAATAGTTAATTTTTTAAGTCAAACAACACATATATTTCTAAGAAGGACAGAGAAGCAATGAATACTTTTATGTACCTATGAAGTATTTCTTAGTAGAGACAAAGGAAACATGTTTTTCTGCAAATCAAGAAGTAGAGCATACACAAAAACATGCAAAGCTTGTTTTAAAAAATAATAATAACAACAATATCCAATAATAAATGAGAAACACCCTCAATAAAATGCCATCTGTCATTTGGTTCCTCTTTAACATTTGTCCCATGGATATACACTTTCCAGAACTCTCTTCTTTACATCAAGGTCCATGCATTTTCTTAATTCAAACTTGGGCTCCTTAAGCACTCTTTTCTAAGGAAAATATAGTAACGAGGATAAATGATTGTCAGGTTTTTTTCAATGTCTTTCCCAGTTCTGTCTGGAGTCAATTCGTTAACCACCTCTTACAAGCCTTGTGGGTTTGTGCCTTGTGGGTATGACTTCCACATGTTCCAGTTCTGGTGAGCCTGTTGGTGGTGTCCTGTATCTGGTTGTTAGAATTTTACTAAAATCAGCACAAAATAGATAAGCATATAGCCAATGATTGTCTTGACATCAAGAGAAGTTTCAATCATGTTTTACCATATTTTGACTATGGAACTTACTTTGTTCCCAGAAATATTTATGCCATGGAGGTTATTCAGACAGTTTTTGTCCTGACATTCTGTACAATTATCATGAATTTTCTAAATACAACTTTGTCACTCTATAGATCTGAAAATAGACACTTTGACTATCCTTTTCAAACACTTTTTTTTCATTTTGGTTATGGTTGTTTTAATTAAAATCCATAATGTGCATATAAACTGTTTGAATACAGTGCAGCTCCTATACTCTCCCTTATAGTTCCTCCCCAGTCACTCGTCAGGCCCTCCACTTCACATGAATTCAGTCCACCTTGAATTCAAAGTAAATTTAATTTAGCTTTGCTCTATTTAAATTAAGTACAATTAGAGTAAACTACATGGAATTTTGAGTACATGTGATAGAATTCCTATAATACTTCTCAAAATGTCATTAATATTCAGTAATATTAGTTGCTTATATAGTATTATAAATTTTTAATTTCATCATCAGTATTGTTAGGAATCCTCTATGTATGATAAAAGATCTATTTATAAGTCTTCAGTAAAAATGATGACACTATAATTTGCTTTTATCTTATTACAATACAATGTCTTAGATTGTGCATTTTGAAATCATTCCCACAGCGCTGGAGGCCAGGAAGTCCAAAATCAAGGATATTACAGTTGTGACTAGTAAGGTTGGTTCTATGCTTCATGGTTAGTACCTGCTTCTACAACCCACAATTGAGAAGAGGCAAAAGGACTCCTTTAATCATCTTTTAATTCTCCTGCCTCAGGATGAAAGTGAAGAAACTCAATAAAGTAACATCTTTATATTTCTGATTTCAACTAGTGTTGAGGGTTAGTTTGGTGCTAAAATGTACTCAAAAATTAAATACTGGCCCTGAAGATCTGGTTGCCTACAGAGGAGAGAATTCTAATGTACACCAGCCTTTGTTGTGTAAACTTTGTTCCCCAATTTAAATCTATTAGTTAAGTAAATGTGGCTGACAGCCAATTACTTAGGACAGTGTAAATGGGCAGGGCTTTGGTTACCAGGCCGGGGATCCCAGGTAGAAATCACAAGGAGAAAGCAGAAGAGAAGAAAGAGAGAGAAGGAGAAAGAAGCCAGAGAACAGGAGGTCTCCATTAGTGGTGAGCGACCAGGAGCATGTGGCCGAGTGAAATGAGGACAGACTGGTGGAATAAAAATAACTCAGGAGAGGATCAAACAGCAATACTTGGAGAGTGCAACTGGGGAACTAAGGGTCTAGCCCACAGAGAAATAGATTAGGGGTAACTTACCCAGTACTTGTACTAAAGCTGATTTAAAATTCCATAGAACTCTGCCTTAATTATTGGGGGCTGTCTGGGTAATTTAATAACTAATAGAGATATTAGAGATATTAAATAACATTTAAAAAATACCTTGTACAAATCAGCCTTTGAAAAGCCATTCACATGTATAAAAGAAATCATTCTTGGCTCTCCAAGGATGGCTTTCCAGATGCTTACCTTACGTCTTGCTTTTTTAGCACGTCTTTTCCTCCAGATCACCCCATTCTGAGAAATGTTGTCTCATACAACATAAGACATACATATAATCTACGTACAGTAGCTGAAAAGCATCCATTCTGATCAGACAGAGAGGAGAACAAATCCAAGTAGCAACAGTCACTCTTTTTACCCGTTAAGTAGTATTTTAGACAACATATTTGATATGTAATATATTTGAAAGTAATTGAAATCTACCAGACACTAATGGGGACAATTGGTAAGTACTAACTCTGTGGCCTGCTAGAGTTTTCTAGGTAGCATTCAATATGTTACTCAAATGTATTTAAACCAAATCTACCAACCTTCTGTGAATAATTCTGTAACCTAAAAAGCTAGTTTTGTAAAAATTTAAAACATTCTGGACTCACTGACATTCTTATACCTCTCTCAATGTTCAGGTCTATCCCCTATATCGGCTTTATTAGAAAAATAATCAGAGATAAGAATTGATTTTATATCATAAGGTAATGAGACATACCTAGTATCCGATATTTATACATGCACATAGCAGGGACCTGTTGAGATTTTCAGACTAATATTCTTTCATTTTTACTTCCTTGCCTATTTATGAGTAACTCTCAGTCTGACTCCATTCAACTCCTGTATTTTCTTTTTTTTTCCTAATATCTTATGCACATCCTTCTTCAAATTTGAAAATATATATTGTATTTTCAAGATGCACTGTTATGTCTAGCCTCTGACGTTTTTAGACAGATTGATGTATAGCATATATAGAACCAGAAGCAAATCTTATCATGGTGCTCTTTCTGGTGTGTTCGATTCCATAACACTTGTTTTCAATAGAAAACTTCCTATTAATTAGCATGAGAAATATTTTTAATACTGTTACTCCTCATGTGAAAGTCATAAATTTTCTCATAGACTTACAAGATATGCATCATGGGTAGAGGAATGGGGATGTTCATTGCACTGTGCAAGAAGAGTTACTTCAGAATTCTTCTGGTCCAGTTCTGCTATACTCTTAAATCTCTTTTGTATAGAGTGTAGGTTCTTATTACAGAGGTCAGAGATGGAGTTATAAATTGCACACAGTATTTAAGTAATGCCTTGGAGAAAACCGTATTGAAATAGAAGCAGTTGTGCAGAAATAACACTCTCAGCAATGTGTGAAAGACTGATTTTATACCCTCAGTCCAAAGCTTTCGTTTTAAAAAAAATGAGATAAAAGAAAGAGCAGGATACTTGTCAAAAATGATGAATTGGAGGACTTGAAAATAAGAGTGTAAGAAAAGAAACTTGTCAATTTAAAGCAAAATTTAGCACTCTATTGAGTCCTTTAGAGTATCTTCACAAAGGATATATCTAGTTTGTCTGGATTTTGTGATGTGGAAACAATAGAGATTTCTTCCTACCAGACTGAAAGTGCTATCTACATGTGATTCTCACTTGGGAATGATTTTTGCGTGATGTGCTTTGAACATATGAATTCATAAGATCAATGAGATTCTTGCCAAAAGGCAGCAAAGACATTCTCCCAATCCTTTCTCAAGTTGCATTTCACTTCCTTATATAATTTTTTCCGTAACCCAGATGGGAGACCTGAAACTCAATTTTGAGTACAGGCATTCTATTCACTAATCTGAGTCCATAAGCAACCATAGAACATTCCAGATGCTGTACTTTAAAGACAACTAGTTTTCTGAAAAAAAAAAATACAGAAGTTTTGTTTTAACCTGATTAACCCTAGCAATTAACAACTCTAACCATATAAACACACATTGCACCGATGTCTATATTTCCCCACCAGAAATGCATGTGTGCATGTGTGAATATTCTACTTAAGTTAAATACCTTCTATATACTAATCTCAAAGTATCAATAAGGGATAGAAGAATTGATGAGACACAGAACTTAGGTAGTGAAGGATTATGTCACTAAGCATTCTTCACCTCCATCGATAATATTGGTTGCCACAATTGCTGTCAATTACATGAAAATTACATGAGAGAAGTTTTTTCAAACATTTTCAAAAAGTCATTTACTGAGTCTAAAAATAGGACCGAGAAAGTAGGAGAGTTTGTGGCTCTTAATTTCCTATTTATGAACTAAAGGTGGGTGCTGAGCCAAAAGAGTCATTTTATTTCAACTCAGAAAACATGACTTATCCCTTAAAACCTGTTCTAAGAATCCACATATTGAAATATATAACACTTGAAATTCAGAGAAATAACTATTTATTAGGAATTGTGAGTAATAAATGTGAGAAAATATTAGCATGATAAGGCAGTCAAGAGGTAACAGAGACCTCGATCTGGCAGATACGTGTGGGGATTTCTGTTAAAAACATCATCAAGATAGTAGATGGTTTTAGTAAGATTATTTTGTAAGAAGCTTGAGTAAGTTTTGACTGCCTGAATTCTTTTATTTGATAGGCAATCTGCTCAAAGTTTCTTTTCATCCAAGTATCATTGCATACTTAATGGAAACCCTTCAGGTTCAAACTATTCCTTTTACTTTACTTATTATGAAGCAATCTAAAACAATTTCTTATCATCCAATTGGACAATTCACTCTCCATATATCTGAGAGAATGCCTTTATATACCTAAAATCATCTCTAGGAGCATAATCATGGAGAAAAATCAATTTTCAAAACCTACACATTGTAATCATCAATGTGTAGGCCAGAGATATATTCAGCTGATTTTAGGAACAGTAAGCTAAGGTAATTTCATTATGCTGGAACATTTGAAAATTGTATGATTTCTGATCATGAAAATCTAGGGAATAGCTATGAAGTGCATTAAACCTACTTATAAAAATCCTCAGTGAGTTGTATAACATAGAATTGTTGGTCGCCAATTGTATTTAGTAAAAAGCAAAGGGAAAGTACTTGATAAGGAATTCACTAGGCTTTTTCTACTTATACTTGGTTTGTCTTGGAAAGATTCTGATCTTTATCAAGATATATATCTAGATATATTATCCATATCTATGTCTATATTTATATATATATCTACATATATTATCTATATTTATATCTATGTATATCTAGATACATAAGTATAGATATGTGTGTATTTACTCACACACAGAATGATAATAGGGACCTTCAAGATATAAAATTGTACCTTAAATATAGTTTTTGTTTCTATATTTTCTAATATACATGCATTTCATTAATTTTATTATCTTAAAAACACATTCTTTCACATTCATTTATTTATGTGTGTACATGCTTATACCATGATGTAACTGTGGAGAGCAATTGATAACTTAAGTGTATTTGTTCTTGCATTTTAGTATGTTGGTTCTATAAATTGAATTTAGGTTCTCAAGACTGGTGGCAAAAACCCTTACTCATTGAGACAACTCATTCGCCCTTGTTCATAATCTTCAAATCTGCTGTACATGTATTTTTTAACTTGCCATGAAATTTTTCCTGTTTTTTTTGATAGTTAAAATATCATGTTTTAGGAATTAGTGTTCTTGAGTACTTCGAATAGAGTATTTTAGTAGTTTCTTTGTGCATGATCTCAGTAAACCATTTAAGATGAAATGCATTAAAATTACCAAGAACACACCATATGATAGACATTATATGCCTTCACCTTATATTATAAATGACATAAATGAAAATTTCTCATGTTTCAGCTCTACAAGTTTTATTGTGGTATGACAAAAGAGTCCAGTTCCAACTATGGTCTACTATTTTTGGAGCTGTTTGCCAGTAATGTTTCAAAGACCCTGGAACATCACAGATTATTGTCAGTAGTGTTGGTTACCATCTAGCACTTGACAATAAGACCTTACAGCTGAAGACAGCACATGAATGGTCACAGAACCTGAATACAAGAAGCTGTTGTTACTTAGAAGAATTATCCCTACTAGCTAGGTTTCATAGTGCTACAAGTTGTTATGCAAATTACCAATCCAGAACAGTGGCTATCTCTGGTACCTAGGGTTGAAACAATGTGCTACAATAAGAAACATTGTGACAAGGCATGCTCACTGGTACAATAATGACAGACTTAGTAGGAATAACCTACAACTTGCTAGTTGGATTTGAGTCTTGTTACACAAGATGAAACCTATTGTGACCCACCAGTGACCACTGCCGAAAAATTGCCATTGAGTTTGAGATTCAACAGAAACAGAGAACTCTAGGCAATAACATTCTAGTATGTCTTTACTGGCATTTGTGTAGTTTAATTCCAGATAGCTCAGGGTGAGTTCAAAGCAGGGACAAACAAATGAAAATAAAGAACAACAGTATCACAAAAAAAAAAAAAAGAAAAGAAAAGAAAAAAAGAAAAGAAAAACATAAAGAGTATTTCTTACCTCTACCACCAGATGTATTGAGGATACAAAAGGTTTAAGGACAAATGTGGGCTGTTTTCCTAATGCCTTGCAGCAAACAAAGCTTCATGCAGAAAATATACTGGGAGGAAACATACTGTCCAAGGCACTCCTAGGACAAGTGAAAACATTCCTCTCAGGAGAGTAAACAACTCCCATGAAGACAGAGATCACACAGCAGGATAGTAGATAACTACAAGACACTATAGAATCTTCTGGACAAAGCAAGGTGGCGGCCCATATGTACTCAGAGAAGTTGTGACATCATGCACAAGACCAACGGAAGTGTGAGTTGGACCAATTTATAGGACGGGAATTTGGCATGAAGTCCCATTCTTGTTCAAGGACTGTGGATTATTCTTAACTGCTTGGAAAGAAAGTGAAGAAACTCTTCTTTACCAAAGACATGATTGTGTATACATGAAACTACAATACCAAATGATGAGCCCTGAAGACATACATATTAATAAAATTATTCTGATTTGGCAGGTTATATTTAGGAATATATGTATATACATACATATATATATATATATATAAACAATTTTTTTTACAAGTTGTGATTTTGGAAAAGAGTAAGGAGGAGTATACTGGGCATTGAAGGGAAAAAAGAGAATGGGAAAAGAATGTAATTATATTATATTATCAAAGATTAAAAAATGATAACAAAAGGCTCTGGGGAGCAGCATTTATTTCAAAACTCCAGTACAACTATGATTATCTGTACATTAATTATTCTTTCATAGTACTATCACATGGGACATTGTTGGTCCAAGGATAAAATGTAATTTGTGAATATAATGGAGTTATAGATATATTAACAGTATCACAAGATGAGGAAGAGGGCAATAGAGAGGAAGGAGAAGAGAAGTAGCAATGGAATGAGGAGAGGGAAGGAGAAACCTGTAACAATGACACTTTGCAAAAACCAATGACTGAGTTATTAGGTCTGTTCCCTTAAGTATGGTAAACAATGGCAGAAATGAAAATGACAGTCAAATTGTTTATCAGTTGCCATCATCAGGGGTTTAAGAAGTAAGTTTGGCAGCAGGGTGAGCTGACACATTAGGGAACTTAGATCCCTACAGTTTAAGATACTTGCTGCCTTTGCCTGTCACCCTGTCCACACTTCTGCAGTGATAGGGCCAGAATCTTCTTTCTGTGTTCTCTCTAGCCCATACTTTTATTTCTGTGGCTTATGACAATGCATCTTACCTGCTGATCTGTTCCTTCTTTAGGAAGTACACAACAGTCAGTACATGTAAAGTACAGTAAGAGGTTTGGGTGGCTTTCTAGGAAACAGTCTTCCTTAGATTATGAGACTCATTTGTCTTAATGTCTTCAGAGGTTGGTTCCTTAGCCCAAGGTCATTTCCACATTTGGGAGCTTAAACATCTTTACTGACATCACTCATATCCCTGTATTTTATTCTGTAATGGTTCACTGTGAAGTTCAGTCATACAGGCCTGTAATATAGTCATAATACTTCACACACACACACACACACACACACACACACACACACACACACGCATGCACGCACACTCACACGCACACGCACACACACATACACATACACATACACACACACATACACACACACACAAAACAAAAACAAAAAACCCAAAAAAATAGAAAACAAAAATGACAACAAAAATGTCAAATGAAAACATGAGAAAATTTAAAAATTTTAAAGTAATATTTTCAAGAAGAATAAGCAAGCAAATAGGCAGACAGTCATGCACATGCACACACACAAATACACACACACACACACACAGACACAGAGATAATTCAAATCATAACAAAACTGACTATTGTTACACATTTAAAACAGGGAGTTTTGCTTCTTAAAGTTTAAAATATTGGAGGAAAAGCATTTCACTAGCCTTTCTGTAGCATACTTCCAGTCTCAAAGTTGGATTGAAGTTGGTCACTGACAGCAATGATAATCTTGAAGATATCATTTCATCTCTTAGCAGCAACTGTTTTTGACAGCATCTTCTAGAATAATCAACTCTGAGAAAAACAGTGCCCACATGTAATGTATATTTGAGATATCTGCAGGTGGTATAATTTTGAGCACGCTGAATAATCGGAAACATACCTAACTTGTATGGAAGGAAGTCCCTTAGTAATCATCCTGTGCTCTTCTGATGAGACAGAGAATTGTGCTAGGTTTGGGTCTCCAGCCACAAATGTGCAGAGTAAACAATATTCAGAAATTATTTTGGACTTTAATGCAAAATATCATCCTTTCCTTTTATTCAAATATCCAGTGTCCTCTGGTGCATACTACTGTCACTCATCCAAGTCACAGGAAGAGTTTAAACTTTGTTAGTGTTTTTATGATTTGGATATATTCATTAAGAGCACTTCCACAGGAAGTACTTAATGGACTTTCAACATTTATAAGGCAGGTAATGAATATTAATCAATTGATTTTTTTCCCCTGGATAAAGTTAGCTTTTTTTTTTTTATTTTACCACAGGGGAAACTTTGGCAGTAAAGTTCTGTCCAGCACTGTGTAAAACATTCAGTGAAATTTGAACCGAAAATCAGCTTTTACGAAGTAGCTGTTAGTCCAATAAATTGTGTAGCCTACATTGCCGGAGGAACACAACTGGATACACATGGCTCTAAACACTGTTACACCATCTGTCTGCTCACTCCAGGACTGCTCTATTTCTCCCTATCTAGTCTCCTTAGGTAGTTTTATCCAGCCCTACGTGGTTAAGGTCCCCCAAACACATGCTTGCCTTATTGTTACTCAAGTCACTTTTAGTGCTGAGCAACTGACACTGTATGGTCAATAACACTCCATGTCATTCATTTGAGTTTTACCCTCATTTGTTGCACTCTGGAGTCTGTGTTGACAGTGTGAATTATTGATACAATCATCTTAATTATGTATCAATTCATTTTACTTACACTGAAGTCCACAAACATCTGTTGCTTAAAATTATTGGGTTACTCTCATGGCTAGTGAGGACTAAGTTCATGCAAGATATTAGCTATAAACTGAGAATATGTGGCATCCAATTCCTCAGAGGATGCTCAAGGATTTAGTTGAAAAAATTATCATGTGTCCAAACACAAATAATGGCGTGAAGTATTTGATGAAAAAGAAAACTGTAAGGCATAAGTAAAAGGAACCACATCACAGTAACCTTGGTAAATAATAAAATGTGGATCACCTTGAGTGTAGAGGAATTTTAATCCAGCCACATGGCTTCTCTGTCAAGGGATCACTTCCTAGGTCTGTGTCATCTGATTGGAGTACAGACAAGCCTTTAATCCCAGGAGACAGAAGCAAGCAGTTCTCTGAGTTTAAGGCCAGCCTGGTATAGAACAATTTCAGGTAAAGAAAAGATTAGGTCCAGGTTTGGTGGTGCACATCTTTAATTCCAGTACTCAGGAGACAGAAGCATGCATCCTGAGTTCTAGTTAGTCAGTTCTCCTCAGCTGGTTGAATTCAATGCAGTAGAGCTGGTCTGTCAATTGGGAGTTCAGTCGGTTGTGAGTTAGTACATTGAGTGAGGTGCAGTCATCCTAAGTTCATTCGTGACTTCATGTAGTTTAGTGTAGTTTGGCAGAGGTAGTTGAAGCCAGAGAATATGAAGAAGCCAGAAGATTAGAACAAATTGGTAGTGTTACGTTGAGGCCAAGTAGAGCAATTCAGCAAAGCCAGGTTGAATCAGTCACCTTGGAGAGCAGTTTGATTCTGAATAGCTGAGTTGAACCAGCTAACCAGAGTTCAGAAAGAACTAGAAAGGGTGATCTTATTCAGCAGTAAGCCTCCGAGGTGACAATTACATCTAGTGAATAAAAGTTACATTTATACTTCTGTATTAAAATTAATATTTCCTAAGAAGGTGGATAGCCATGCAAAAAATACAAATGAATGTGAACTCTTTCCTTCATAAGACCTAGCAACAAAACTTGCCCTCTTAATAACTTAAATTCATTTTATTATTACCATAATGAATACATTTGTCCATGTGTACATATGTCACATTTATGACTGAAATTTAGAGGCCATCTTTCAGGATTTAGTTCTATCCTGATACTAGAAGTTTTCAAAGACATAACTCAGTTTGTCAGGCTTGCACATAGCAACTATTGTCACCTATTTGACTAAATTACTTGCTCTACAATCTTCAGTTTAAAATTTTCCATTTTTAATTGATATATAAATTTCCACAAATATTTTTTTCATATTTATTCCTCCTGGATTGAAAGTAATAAACTGAAACAGTTTGTACACCCACCTTACCCAGTGCATTTGTCATAACAAACTGACCTCTGAATTGTAGAGATTTTTGTTTAGTTCCACATGTTCCTACAAAAAGGTTTTTACTGCAGATTGCCCCTGGGATTATTGCCTTTTATTCTACACTCATAAGTCTCACTTTTGTTTATGCTGCTTGAAAACATTGCCCTAAGCTAATTCCCATGCATTTGCCTGTTAGGCACAACTGCTTATAGAGTCCAGTGAGTCCTTCGGATCTCTATGATTGAATCAACACTAATGACATTTTTAAAAACAGGATATTTTGGATATTTTAACATTGTTTCTAATTTAGTAAAATGCAAGAGATGTATATGATCTGAAGGGAAACCAGAGGATGTGAAACATTGCTTAAAATTTAAAATAATTGTATTCTGAGTACTGTAAAAATCTTTGCCCTAAATTCATTTGTCTGTGATCATAAAAGGCAAAAAATGCATAGGTCAACTAAAATACTTCAATGGAATAAGAGCAATGAGAAGACATGGTGTATACTTTTTGCTAAGAATTATGATCATTGGTGTAGTATAAATTAGGTACATAATCTGAATATATACTGCCTAAGTAGCCAGGAAAATATCCAACAAATGTATTACATTTAAATGATCCCAATAATACAGCATCTAACAGTAATGCAAACTAGTAGTGTAGATCCTCTCAGGGGAGGAAATATGAACGGATCAGCATCTCACAGGCTATCTTGCTTCAAATATCTAGCAATAGAAAATGGTGCTACTCATTATAATCATGAGAAAACAGAGCACAACATGGAGAGTAAGCAGAAATACATTTTTTGTATTATCAAAGATTTCAGCTATAGAACTCAACAAACGCAATATAAACTAACTACATTTAAGTAATAAAGCAAAATATGTGATTGAGAAACTAAAGTAATATTGAAATTGTATCGGCTTACTTGCCTATACTTTAAGTTTCCTTGGTTTTTTTTTTCACAGAAAGGATTTTGACTAAATAAATGAGTCACACATATTTTTAGGACAGTGAAACTATTATACATGGTAATCTAATGGTGAATGTGTAACGAATGTATTTTCCGAAATCCACAGATCTTAGCAATAAAAAATATTATTATTAGATATTCTATTTTATAAAACTATTCATCAAGTTATAGAATACAGAATTTCAAGTAAGACTCTAAGTATATGATGGACTTATATTTGGCATCTGACAGAACAGCTCCTATTTGAGGGACAAGGCATCGAACTAAACTTGCAGAAAGAATGAGACTACAAAATTAAAGGTTAGAAGAACTGCTTATTGCACTTGATAAAGTTGTTCTTATGGGGATGTGGGTTATCTTTTTTAGTGACACTCCCTATTTATGATCGAACTGAACAGGTATGTAAATGAAGAAATCAATAATGGATGTCAGAATTCTGACAGTGGAATGGGGAATATATAACAAAGAAATGAAGAGGACATAGTAACCACCACAGGAGAGGGCTGCAGTTACACACACTACTGTAAACTCATATTTAATTTGGTGCATACACACACACACACACACACACACACACCCACACACACACACATATATATATATATACACACATATATATGGTATTTTTTCTGCTGTTAGTTCAGAAGAACTAGAAAGAATGAAAATCTGAGAATTGGATTGGAGCAGGGATTTACAAGATGAGCTTGAATGTCCTGTAGTGTAATAACTAACAAAAATATTAAAATGTGATGCTGGAGAGATAGTTCACTTGGCAACAGTTGATTACACAAGCACAAGGACCTGAGTTCAATCCCCAGAACCAGTGTAAATTCTAAGAATAGTGACACTGGAAATACAGAGACTGGAACCCCTGGGTCATCCTAGACAGCTTCTCTGGCAGAATTAATGAGATGCAGGTTACCTGAGAGATGCTTTTGTCTTAAAATAAGGTGGACACTGATTAATGAAAACACTAGCCTTCAATCTTTAGCCTCTGTGTGTACCTGCATGTACATATAAGTACACTTCTATAAACATGTGTATATGCACAGTTATATATCTGCACAAGTATTAAAAATTAAATTAATCATGTAAAGAGAAATGTCCACAACAATGGGACATTAAAGACAATTATAAAAACAGGAAACAACTCAACATAGCTTCCCAATGTCCAATGTGGAAAAATTTCAGCAAACTATTAAATGAGACAGTGCTCAGCTACAACTCAGTGCCGGAAGTAAATGCGTTGAGTATACAGAATTATCAATTCTTGATTGAGGAAATAAATGAGTAAATAGAGATGAATCTCCATTGCAGAAAAACTTTAGGTAATTTAAAAGATACTCTGCCCTCCAAGAAGTGAAACCCGGGCACACTTCATCTTCTGCACAGCTATCTGAGCCCAGAGGGAAGGACTCTGATTGAGACATCCTAAGTAGGGCTGTTTCAAGGTCTCTTACTCTCTGTACATTTTCTTGTTCTTTTCTGCAGGAAGACTTTTCTTTGATGATGGCTGAGCAAGACTTTAATCTGTGGTTATAGCAGAATGTCAATAATGGTCACTTTATTGCTATGTTCCTTTTACCTTCTCACTTATTAAGAATGAGTTGTACATAGAAACTTCCTTTGAATGTGGTGGGATTCTTGGAAAGTTTATTTAAGCAGTCAAATTTACAAAATTACACTTCATTATTTAGAAGAGTAATTACCTAAACATTGTAGAATTAGATTGTTACCAGGTAATATAGATTTCTGCCTAGTGAAAACCTGGCTCTATAAAATTAAAACCATGAGTGTGGGCAAGCAAAGGGGTTCAGGTAGGGAAACCCCTTGCTATCAAGCCTGAAAACCTGAGTTTGATCCTTGAATTTTACACGGTAGAAGGTGAGACTGTGTTCCACATGATCTCCTCCAGCACTCCCACTCCTAGCTTGTGCATGGTGACACATACATGCCCTGCATAAGAAAATGATTGCAAAAGAAAATTTTAGAATATTCATGAATTTTCTAATACAATCTTAAGAAGCAAAACTATTCAGGGGGATATATAAGAAAAAAGTAAAAGGTATATATTTCCATAAATAAGATTCTAAACATCCTCAGACAATTACCACCCAGATAAACCTAGTTATATACAAATTGATGACAATTCACAGGCAAGATGGGGTTACTCTGGCAACACAGGCAGCCTTAATGTTATAATAGCCAGGTATGAGATTCTCCCTCATGACATTTAAAGTGATGACGTTCATAGAAGCTGAGAAAAGCATTTTTTTTTTTGGTAAGGCAAAAATGTATTCAAATTTTCTTCTAGTATAAATAGAAAGGACTTCTTTATTCTCATAAAGCTTGTCTACCATCAGTCTACAGTAAAAATGGCTTCTGAAGCAGAGAAGGGATTGTCCTCTTGATCTGTTTTTATTTATCAATGGTGAAATCCTCACCATTGAAGTTATTGTAGGAGAAAAAAGAAGTACTTAAAAAAATGCACACAGGACATGGAACAAGAAACAAACAGTATTGTTAACATATTCATCTAAAATAAGAAACTCTCCAAAGATGGCAGATGATTATAATTAATAGAAATGCTTACCAAGGTGACTTTGTATGAAATTGATATGTAAAATATTGTGGTGATTTTATACTGTAGCAAGGAACACAAAACATAATTTAGACTGATGCAGTTCATACAGTAGCAGCAAAATATAACACTTATGGGAATATAATTTATTTAAGAAAAACAAGATCTTACTGTAAATTTATATAATAGATAATGTGGGATGTTATGAAAAGCAAAATAGTTGAAGAAAAACACTTGTTTTCATTGTTAAAACAAAATTATTTGGACATGCCAATTTTTTAGTGTTAGGGTTTTTAGTGACTGTAAAATCCCATTAAAACTTCATAGATTTTATTTTTAAAATACTTGAAATAATGAGTTAAGAAGGGACAAATCACTTCTGAAGAAACAAAGAACAGAGAAAGGAAACATC
>JADRCD010217456.1:0-51189 GCA_019843815.1 Montemys delectorum
GGGGAGACCTATGGTTCCAGTTGGATATGTAGCAGAGGGATGCCTTATCTGGCATCAATGGGAGGGGAGCCCTTTGGTCCTGTGGAGGCTTGTGACTCAGGGTAGAGGAATGCTAGGGTGCTGAGACAGGAGTGGGTGGATGGGTGGGGAGGAGCACTCTCATAGAGCCAGGGGGAGGATGGAGGGGATAGGAGGTTCCTAGAGGGGAAACAGGGAAGGGGGATAACATTTGAAATATAAATAAATAAATAAATAAATAAACAAACAAACAGTTATTTTTTTTCTCACAAATTTTCAAAAAGAATTATTCACAGGAAATTATACTTTGGCTAAAATCTGGGTTACCAAGTGTCTTAGTTATTGACCTGTTGCTGTGAAGAGACACTATGACTAAGGTAACTCTTATGAAGGAAAGCATTTATTTAGTTGGGGGGATTGCTTACATTTTTCAGAGGCTTAGTCCACTATTATGGCAGAGAGCATGACGGCACGGCACGCATGGCACTGGAGCAGTAGCTGAGAGCTTCACATGCTGACCTGTAGGCAGGCAGGCAGGCAGGTAGAGAGAGATGGGGGTGTGTGGCTGGTGTGGGCTTTTGAAACCTTGATGGACCCCAGGGACACTCTTCCTCCAATAAGACCACACCTCCTAATCCTTCTAATCCTTTCAAACAGTTCCACTCCCTGGTGACTAAGCTTGCAAATACAAGAGCCCAGGGAGGCTATTCTTATTCAAACAACCACACTAATTATTAGGTATTTGTCCCATCGGTTCAGAACAAGTCACCATAAATTTGGTGCTTTAAACCATTTATTCTCCCAGACACTGTGGCTCAGGAGACTGGGATCAGCTTAGCTGAGACCTTTGCTTCATGATTTCTCTCTCACACGAGGCTTCTATCAGGGTCAGACAGCCAGGGCTGCAGTTTCACTTGAAATCTCATTTGTGAAGGTTCCAGCTCCAATCTCATGGGGTTGTTGGCAGAATTCAGTGCCTTAGAGGTGGTTAGCTTGAGACCTTAACCCTTTGCTGCCCTGGGGGGGGCCTCTTCCTTGATGCCTGGGTTTTCCCACAGTGTAGATTTCCTTAAGCTAGCAGGGCATCTCCTAGCAGAAAATAAATTGTAGTCTTGTCTTTTAAAATGGCAGGAGAGAACTGTCAGCTGTGATGTGTTTTTTCTGGGTTCGAGGTAAGTCCTAGGTCCTGCTTACTCTTATTGGAGGCGGTTACACAAAGGAGAGGATACCAGAGGCAGGCATTATGGAGGCTGTTTTAGAATCCGCTGGAAAACTTTTGATTGATTTGACACGTATGATATAGTTTGTCTAAAATATAGCTACCTGGCAACAAGTCACAGTCAGTGAGGTCTATAATCAGCAGGAATCAATGGCAGTGTATCAATAGTGTGAGAATTATGATGAAAGCAACATTGAGTGAAAGTTTACAGTGAAGGCCCTTGGGAGGACTCCCACCTGCCTTGTTCTGACAGCTGGAAGACTAGAATGAATGAGCAGTTAAACTATGCCCCAAGGTTCAAGACACACGCCAAGAGGAACTGAGCATATCCATTCTGTTTACACATCCTTTCCCTTTTCTCTCATTGATCTTTGTTCTATAGCTCCTGCTTCTCCTCAGCTTCATTCTTCTCAACTTGCAATAGGCAATGTAAGTTCCTACTTCCCCTACCTTCTCTGAAACACTGACAGAGACCAAGGCAACCTGCACCTCCTGACTTGCAACTCTAAGACTCCAAACAAATTCACTTTTCCAATTGTCCATTTTGAGTTAGCCATGCAGCTCATAGGTAAGCACAGGCTACCAGGCCCTGTGTACCCTTGTGGTTTTCCTCCAATTCTATCAGCCATGAATAGAGAAAACATGGCAACTGGGCTTTGGCAAAACAGCAGAGCCACCTTTTGAAAGTCATTTAAGGAAAATGCAAGGTTTTTCCTGACTCCACCTGCCTGTTGGTTTTCGTTAGCAAATGTGGTTGCACTTGTTAAACTGGCAACTGAAATCCTTTAGAAACAGCATCTCAGCAAACACATTGCTAGCATATTCCTCTGCAAAAATGTCCTCCCTTAAAGAGAAGATCTTGTATATGGCTAGACATTTGCAAAGAAGAATAAATATGGAATTGTATAATAAAGTTCTTGACTTTCATTAATCAGCCAAATCTTTGTAGAGTATCTAAGAGGGAATTTTTGTTTGTTGGTGTGTTCTTAACATGGGTGAAATTATCAGCTGTCAAAACACATAAAACAATAAAGGACCTTCTTAACATGTTTTTATGTAAAATTGCTTTGAAGCCTAACAAAAACCAGCAAAGTGGTAAATGGGAGGGGTTGATTCTGGCTTTAGTAATGTTTAGATTGTTGAGTTATGGTTAGTGGGTATTTTAATATTATACTAGTGAGTTAATACTGTAATAGGTGTGGGAGTAGGTTCATTAACTTGTATCATGGTGAACAAAAATATTCTATTTTCAAAATGTAATTTAATTAAGTTGTGGAAATTTCTATGGGAAATGCACCCAAATTATGCTTGTAAATTCAAGTACTTCGAGCAGCAATGGAGCTAAGTAAAAGAAAAGATAAACTTCGTATTTTTTTTTGCGTGTGTGTGTGTGTGTGTGTGTGTGTGTGTGTGTGTATGTGTGGTCATTGAATTTAGTCTCAGTTACATGGCAGTTCACTACCCCTTAGCTACATTCCTAGCTCTAAATATTATACTTCACCAGACTATCTAAGAATACTATATTCCTTAAGATTGTTACTTCTTTTCTATTACTCAAAATTAGAACATATAATGTATTTTGAGAGATCTTGCTGTGTAAACATTCTTCACTGATATACATGTATTAAATAAACTGTGGATCCACTGTATTTATACACCTAAGTTACAATATCTTTGTGAATGGTTAACAAATCCCAAATAGAAAGGGTTAATAAGTGCACCAGCTAGGTTGGGAGCCAGAACAGCAATCAGATGGAGATATCATCCAAGCCTGCATTCTGTCAGCAGTGTGAACAGACAAGTAGAGCTGCACATTCACTGATGCAAAGATCTGGCATCTCGACGGGTTCTGTTTTGTCATTGTCCTTTGTGTGTCCTCTAGAATGAGACTAAGAATTCTCATCTGAATACACAATGAAGTAGGCTTTCAGATAAAGTCTGTAGGAACTCTAATTCTAATCTCTAAGAATGGACGAATAGGAAGAGCTTGCCAAGAAAACCAAACAAGCAGGCATGCTCAGTGTAAAGAATATCAAAGAAGAAAAGCATTGGATACACTGCGGTCCTGTGCACAGCAAAATTTGCCTTGTGTGACAATCGATTCTTTCAGATTCTGGTTGTGTGGTTTCTGTTTTAGGAAATGCTCAACTTTGAAGCGTTAAACACAACACATAAGATGATATTCAGCTCTAAAGCAAGACTAGGACCTTTGTCCAAGGATTATAATTTAGTCTTAGAAATCATAGATTCAAATGCCAAATCAACTATGATTTATCTGGCTTTGTATATTTGCATTAAAAAAATCTTGTCACATTATGGAGGCAGATTTAGTCATTTGAATGCATATTTTCAGAAATCTAGCTAGCCTAATTCTATATCTTTAAAATTTTTAATGAACAGAATTGGGAAGTTGTTTGCTAAGCCTAGCTGAACTGAGGAAAGGTCAGCAAAGTTTTTGATGTGGGAAAATCCACAAACTTCTGGGCCAGATTTTCCAGAAAGGGCTAGGCTCACAGGAAAGCTATTTATTTAAATAGAATTATTCTAAATTTTAGTGTGTAAATTTATATTAGCTAAGCCAGTTTTCTGCTTAGAGTCATGAACAAAGATGTTTGGAAACAAACCACACTTAGGCAAAGTGGAGTCAGTTAAAAAGGATGCCACTTAGACGAATCCCTCGAATGTGAGAAACTGTTTTTGATGAGCATATGGATGAGATTAGAAGTCTTGTTATGGGGAGACACATTTGATGGAATTGGAAATATTTTCTGAGCTTGATTCCGTATATTCGACAGGGATAGGAAATTGTCTTTGACATTCTATTCTTTTGTTGTTGACTTAGACATGGTCCCAGATAGCCCAGGCTAGCTTTAATTCACTATGTAGCTAAGGATGGTCTTGCTCTCCTAATCCTGCTCTTTGCTGCTCTTGAGTATGTGATGGTTTGTTCTTTCCTAGGGAGCTAAGCAGTGACAAACTAGGGAAGTGACAAGCAGGGTCACAGCTGCCACTGAGGCACACCCAAACTTGCAGACAGGGATGGGACAAACTGCACATCTATTTAAGTACCTGAACTTTTAGTGAGTCCTTGGTCCCATAACAAGGATTCCTTAAAAGGGACAAGGAGAGGTGCCAGCCTAGAAGGCTCAACTGTATCCTTTCTGGAAAACAACACAAGACGTTATCGTTATCATGAGTACCAACTAGAGGTCATTCTGAAGACTACTCTCTTGTGATTAGAGTTTATTTATTTACATTTCTGTCAAAACCATGGAAACGTAAATCTTGTCTGTATGGGTTCTACCTGAGTTGTAGTTAAGTTTAAGGAGTCTGTACTATCCAGATGTGAAGATGATGTGGTGAATTCATCCCAGAAGTCTTCCATTCATACCATGAAAATGCCGCCTATCTAATTATTCCAGTGGCTACCAAGGAGACTTTGAGGTTTCTTCAGGATCAACTTGCCTGCAGCCACATGACAGAGCAGCACAACAGTACAAAGATTTATTTGCCTGACAGGGCACTTGCACTTCTGCTGGATTCGTGTTTAGAATCTGCACAGGAGAGACTGTGCAGTGAGTAAATGGCTTTCTAGGCTTGTATAGTTGAATAAGGCTGTTTCCTCTGATGTAGACATGACCATCAATGTCTTGAAGGAGAGCAGTAGGTATCCCCTGCCTAAGAGTGAGGACCCTATCTAGTTTGTCCAGATTACCACTTGGAAGGAAGGGGAAAGATTGTGGGACTTACAAGGTTTATTATGAGCCTTGGGAGATTCTCAGGAAGCCTCTGCCTCCCTGCTTTCTGAGAGTTCAATGGCTACCTCACACTCAGCAAACAACTGACTGGAGTGGGACTTCTGGGTGGTACAGCTGTCAGCAAGTCACTCAGGGGACTTTCAAGTGTGGCTGCCTGTGAGTCATCTATGTTCCTGTAAGGACTCTCATGTTCACGAAGCTGCACTTAGGTGGAACCATTTGGTCTGTGGGTGCCTTCTGTATGCAAAGTGAATAGACACATGTTCCTTTGTTTCTCCTAGGGGAGTCAGCAAGGGGAGGATGGTGACTATGGAAACACCCACTTTCCTCCTAGCTCCTTTTCCTCCACACAGGAAGTGTGTAGGACAGATACTCATTGGGCTCACTCACTGTTTAACTCTGGTCGCCTTCTCCATTGCTCTGCCCTGATCTATATAAATTGGACACATCAAAACATGTGATTTCTCAGCTTCTTTTTTATCAAAGACTGGTCTTGTGATCTAGTTCAGTTTGAGGATGCAATTGCGTTTGTGTGCACGTGTGACTTTTTTTCCTAAACAAAAGGTAGAAAGTCTCACTGAGAAAAACTATGTACCTCTGCCGTGCCAATCTCTTCCTTTATGGAAGTCTTGTTCCTTATGAAGTCTTGATTCTTGCAGACACCACAGCCACTTCGAGGCCATGAGGGAGATGCAAGTGAAGTGCCGTAGGCCGGCCAGTCTGAGCCTCCCTCAATCCTCGGCAGAAACGAAGTCCTAGTCAAGTCAACAAGGCGTAGGTGAAGAAATGATGGCAGAGACAATACATGGAAGTGCAGGATCTGAATGTATTTCTTAAAAAATGGCATCAGACTTTTACAGTCATTACAAAAGAGAAATGAGAAATCTGGCAGCTCAGCAGTTGAGGTACATCTGAGGCCACCTGAAACATACTGGGTCTAAAGCAGCCACCTCTTTGGGACAGGCGCTACCCCCCCCCCCCGCCACTCCTCCCCTCCTCCCAGCCCAAGTGCTCTGGGCCCCAGAGGGCTTCGGACTGCATGAGGCTCGGAGCTTGAATCTGAATGAATGAATGAAGTCTAAGTCCTAGTCCATCTAAGTTCGTGCACAAAGTGAAAACCAGGCTTAAATAGTATACAGAAAACAAGGCAGATGACAAAAGTCACATAGGCAGGTGACAGTCACATCAAGGTCAGTAAGATCACATAGGCAAGTGATGGTTACAGCAAGGTCAGTAAGATCAGGCATCCAGGTGTGAATCGAGGAGCAATGGTGCCCTCCCCACTGGGGCTATTTTGGTATTCCCATGCTAATTCTCTGGGTCTACTGGAGTCAAGCACCTGGAAGTTCCAGTCTAGCAGTTCCTGAAAACGCCCTTAAGTGAGGGAAGCCCTTTGATTACTCTCTGGTATGTAAAACAGGTCTGTCTTCTGTGGGACTGCCCTGAGAACTCTAACTATGTTAACAGTAAGCAATGGTGCCTGACCTCTGTTGCTAACTCTGAGGACATCCTATCTGATAAGGCAGATTCCTTGTGAGAAATTCCAAGTTAAGGACAGCTTGGAAATAAATTAGGATATATTGGAATGTTGTGCTCGCCAGGGAACAATGCCCCTTTTCAGCCATTTATAAAACATCTCTTGAGGTACCTTTATGCCTGAATAAGAAGACGTGTTGACAATTGGAAAGACTAATCTGGAACATGTCTGAGTTAGGAGATGCCAACGACTGACTGAATACCCAGGAGGAACAAACTCCCTTTGAAGTCATAACACCTCTTGTCCTTCATCAGGCTTTTAACCCTGATATTGCAGACGTTACTGGAGTAGACGAGTACTGGTGATGCCTCTAAAAGAATTAGTTCGGTATACGAAGACACTGTGATCCATTTCCCCTGATATGTAGAATACCTCTTAACTTTTCAGATAGAATTAGTATGCTTCTATTTGTACTGTAGAGTGTCCTGCTTCTTGAAACCAAGTGTAATCAAATGTCTCAGTTTTGTGTGATTATTTAGATTTTTCCAATTCCATTGTTTTTGCCGGCACTGTTCCCATTCAAAGGCAAGGAAATTATGTTTTTCTGTTAACTTTTTCTGAGTCAGATATGATGCCACATAAGTTCTCTAGATTGAGGAAGGCTTGCATGAAGTAGAGAGATTACAGAGAGAAAAATCTGATATTAAAATGTTTCTTACCATAGTTACAACAGACAATATATCTACCCAAAGTAGGCTAAGACCCAGAGACAATTTACTTGGTGGATGAGAATCTATCTCATAGATTTGAGGTCAGAAAGTAAAGCTACATCTCCCTACAGACCAGAGCTGGAATAGTGGTTCTCTATTCCTTTGTCTCTCATGATCTCCTCTGCCCACATCATGTATAATATGTCCCCTCCCCATGAGTGCCACTGATTCTTAGTGCTTGCCCACCTGTGTATATAGCAAAAAAGTCATTTAAGCTCTATCAGGACAAATGCAAATTTAAACTTAGTAACATTTCTTACTTTGAACTTTCCAGTTCTCTGGAGGAAAACTCTGATTAGTCCAGGTTATTTCCTCTCATCAATCTTTAAGCAAGATATTATTATGGGAATTGGGCCAAATAACTTAGCTTTCTTAGGCTGCAAGGGAGAGTATATTTTGAAAAGAGAGTATGGGTTTACATGTGAGGAAGAATGGCTGTTGTAGAAGAAGTAGTGAACATCTCCATTGCTCTTCTGAAGATTTAATAGGCTGAACAGTAATACATTAATGCCACTTTGTTCACGTACATCATGTACTTTGACCAGATTCATTTCCCAGAACCCTCATGTCTCCCCTTCCCTCTCCTGCCAGTCCTATGTGTCTTCCTCTTCTATGTTCATGTCATGTGTGTATTAGGTTCCATGTATGAGAAAAGAAGGTTCTGAGTGCATCCTCATAATGGTATTTCTAAAACACAGATCCAATCATGTTTCAGTCCTATTTAAAACCTGTTTATCTCAGCTATGTGGTGGTGGTGTGGCGAGCCCTTCATCCCAGCACTTGGGAAGCAGGCAGATCTCTGAGTTCAAGTCCAGTTACAGAGTGAGTTCTAGGACAGCTAGAGCTATACAGAGAAACCCTGTCTCAAAAAACCAAATCAACCCCCACTCCATTTGTATCTCTTTCAGTCACTCTATCCTCAAAAAATAGCTAAGATTATTTGTAGTTCTTGCTTTTGGTTTGTTTAATGTCTTGTATTTATTTATTTTTCAAAAATTTGTTTATTTACTTTACATCCTGGTTTGCAGTCCCTCCTCTGTCCTCTCCTCCTAGCCCCACCCTCACAAACCCCTCCCCCATTACCTCCTTAGAGAAGGGGCAACTCCTCTTGGGTACCAGCTTGCCCTGGGATATCAACTTGCAGCAGCAATAAGTGGTGCTCTCTTTCCCATGGAGGCTGGACAAGGCAGTCCAGCTAGGGGAATGAGATCCAGTACAGGCAAGAGTCAGAGATAGCCTTTCCCCCAATTGTTAGGGGACCCACCTGAAGACCAGACTGTACATCTGCTACAAATGTGTAGGGAGCCTCCCTCATGCCAGGTCTGTGGCCAGTCTCAGAGCTGCTTCCCTCTGGCCTGCCAGATTTCCATTCTCTCTCCCAGCCTTCTCCCTTTTCTCCACACCTGATCTCTATCTCCTTTTCCCTCCTCACCCCCTCTCCCATCCACGTCCCTCCCTCCACCCACTTCTGATGTCTATTTTATTTCCCCTTCTGAGTGAGATTAAGGTATCCTTCTTTGGGCCCTCCTTATTACTTAGTTTCTTCAGGTCTGTGGATTGTAGCCTGATTTTCCTGTACTTTATGACTAATGTTTTTCTGGTTCTGGGTTACCACACTCAGGATGACATTTTCTAGTTCCATCTATTTGCCTGCAAATTTCATGTCTTTCTTTTTACTAGCTGAGAAGCATGTTTTTTATTTTTAATTGACGTAATAAGTATAAATGTATGTGGGGTGCACATCATCTACAGTTCTTAACAGTCCACTTGCCGTCTTTGCACAACTCCAGAGCGATTCTTCCAGCTTGCCCCCACTTTTTACCACCACCCAGGTGTCTCCATACCCAGGACCTGACCTTGGGTGCCTGTCTCTTGTAGTGCTTAGCACTCTTCTCTTTACATATCACACCACACCATCATTGCTCTTTGTTTGCTCTGGACCATATCTTTTAGCAGAGGATGTTATATTTGGTGCAATGTAGAATATTCTAAGACTAGTGTTTGGTGCATAATGTTTGCTTATAATAAGCAGGCATTCGGTATTTAGTGAACAGATTATAGTGGCAGTTGATAGTCTCTTTTTTAACTGGGCCTTTTCCTATTCACTTATAAGAACTGAGCTGGAAATAAATCTAAAGCTATTTGAGGACACGTGTCACAGAAGAATGTGTGAGAGAAGGCAACCTGAAAGAGGCAAGCCTAGTGCAAGGCAGAAAAAAACAGAATGAAACAACTAGGGCCCAAACCTGAGGGGAGCAAGCAAAAAGCTGGAGGCCAGTTTCAGAGCTTAAGTAATGGAATGCACTTCACAAGTAATGTTAATCCTTATGGCAATTCTTTGATGTTGCTATGCCCATAGTAAAGATATTAAAATTAAGAATTAGATCAGAGAAAAATAAGCTGATTTTGAATCCTTGATATGACAAATACAAATAAGAAGCAAATGAAGGAAATAAAAACCCTCCTGAGAAAGCCTTATGCAGATTATCGACGGCAAACTGGAGCCACACCTCTGCGCATCTTTAAGTGGATCTGAAACATCTTTAAGTGTTTCTCGATAAGAGTGTGAGTTATTTTTCTTAAAGGCATCACTTTCACTCTTTCATCTGTCTTGGATATAGTGCTGATTATCTAATCTATACGTACTCGTTCTTACTTCTACCAGGATAAACTCCACTACCTCCCTCCCTCAAGCTCTGTTTTCACTCCTTATTCTGTGCAGATGACTGAACCTGGGGCCTCATATATGCTATGCAAAATGCTTTACTGTTCGCCTAGCCCTTAAGTTCTTTCACAACTAGGCTTCTCTGCTCTTTCTATTTTCTGATTTAGCTAAACTTTTTGGAATCTAAAGGATACTCACCTCTCTTTTGTGAACCATTATCAACAGAAGCATACAAGCAGGGACTAGCTTAGCGCACAATTGTACTGTAGGTCACACGCAGCGTGTGCGTGTGTGTGTGTGTGTGTGTGTGTGTGTGTGTGTGTGTATGCGCATGTGTAAAATGTAATAATCTTAACAGTGGCATTGCTGAAGTGACTATAATCAGTACTATGCAACAAGGAAATCTTAAATTTCAAGTTCCAGCATTTCCCATTTCGGTTGAGATGGGATATCTTATCAAAATTTCTAAATCTCAGTTTCTTAAATTAATAACAAGAGAGGAGGATGGGCGATGGAGTTCTTTGGCAGTGTGCTTGCCTAGCATGAAGGAGGCCCTGAGTTCATCCCTAGCATAAAGCTATCCTTCAAACATACATTTTTTTTTCCCCAATAAGTCTTCTAGTTTACTCTGGAAGAATAAAATAAAATGTTATATGTGAAAATGCTTTGGGAATATCTGTTCAAACGCTGCAAAAAATGTTTGTAGTTGATGACAAACAGTATTAAAACAAATGGGAGTTCCGGAGCTGAAGAAACACCAATCAGGCTCATCTCCAGGCAAGGGACGCCAAGGGTTGCCACGTGACGTCATTGCTCCGCGCCGGGCGCGAAGTGCTTCCACCCTGGCCCCCAGCAAGAGCCGCGCGCCATGGGGACCTGGCGATGTTTGCTGCACTTTGGCAGGGTGTCACTCCGGGGTGGTGGCGCGGCCTCTGTCCTGCCCCGGGGGTGCCGAGCTTTGGGTTGTGGGCGCCAGGTGTGTGCGGAGCGCAGGCGGGATGGTGCGGGCCGGACCGCAGGCGTCTGCGCGCTCCCGCTAGCGGGTTTCCTAAGAAGGTGGCTGGGGCTTGTGGTCCCAAACTGTCCGGAGTATGGATGTGTGGCATGCACATTGCTCTCTGGTTTTGGGGTTATTTAGTGAATAGCTTAAGGAAAAGGAAAATCTGCGGAAAGCTTAACTCGGTAAAAAAAAAAAAAGTCCACTTTAGTTTAGTTTTTTTTTTTTTTTAAACATTCTCACACTGGCAGACAAGTTTCTGTTTGAACAATTTATCTTTGACGTTGAGTTTAGCATTTGATAAGGAGCACCTAAAGGCAAAATCTATGGCAATGAGCATTATTAGAAAAGAAAGCCCTGTTAAACCCAAACTCTGGGTTGTTTTGTCTTTTACAGCATAGTTATCCAGCAACGAGAATGATTGGTTTAAATGACTTTTTTTTTTTTTTTTTTTTTTAAGTTATTAGGCGCTGAGGGTGAGGCCTTGAAACAAAGAAGAACACAGATCATGTCCCGGGGACTTCCTAAGCAGAAGCCTATAGAAGGTGTTAGAGAAGTCATTGTTGTGGCCTCTGGAAAGGGTGGTGTTGGAAAGTCTACCACTGCAGGTATTGTAAGGTGTTCCTTGCCCTCCTGACTAATGAGTGCTCCCAAATGCACTGGAAATGACCACCTTTCAGGCTGTGATGTTTTTGACCTTGGTTTCTTAGTACTAGGATTTGATAGTGGCTGGGAACGGAACTAAACACTTATGTTACCAGATTGCCTACTCAGTAGAGCAACATTTAGATTGTCTACGGATATTCTGTTCACTTAACGAGGACTCTCTTTCAGAGGATGGTATGCAAATTACACTGTCCACTTAGCCCAATGTCTTTGCCATAGAAGTGCTCAGCAATTGGTTGCTGTCACTTTAAAAAAAAAATCTAGTAATTGTATACTAAATTAAGTCTGTTCTTTTCCAGTCAGTCATTGTACATGGACCTGAATATTTCCAGTGAGAACATTTATTATTGTTTGTTTTTTATTTAATCACATAATTTGTAGCATTTATAAAGTCACCAAGACCCATGTCCCTGTGTCCACGTGCATATGTGTGGAGAGCATCAGGTGTCTTTGTTGTTCTCCACATTTTTTCAGTGGCTGCCTGGCCACTAGCTCTCAGGATCTGCCTGTCTGTCCTCTGTTCTTCCCAGTGCTGTGGTCACACCCAGGTCCTTGTGCTTGTGTGGCAAGCACTTTACCTGTTTGGAGCCATCTCCGCTCTGAGTCATCTAGTCCTCATATCCTCTTTATCAGTACACTAGTGATGAAGAATCTTTTTCATGACCCTTTTCGGTGATTGTAATTTGTCACTAAGATGTTTTAGCACCAAAGATTTTGAGTTCTAAAGTGGAATCACCACCCAAGACTAAGAGTTATTTCCAAAAGAAATCTTTTATTTCTAAAGAGATTATAAGGAATAATGATGTGGGAAACTTCCTGTAGCCCTACCCATTAGAAGCCAGCCTTATTGAGCTATGTTGGCAAGTAAATATGTATTTTGAAGGTTCTAGTGACACACAGCTCTGTGCCGTCACCCTCATCAGCCGGAGGAGGTCATCTAAAAAAGTTTGTATTTAAAATTAGGTAATTTATCTACTATCAATTTGTAATTCAAATTATTTTGTAATATATGAGTGGATTTGTAAGTGCCATGCTCTAGACTAAGTAAACTTTATATATAGTATCCTTTTAATCCTCGCAACACTTGTAAAAAAGTAGGAGATAGCTTTATTTTACAGAGGGGGAAGCCGACTGATGGATAAAAACCTATAGCTATACAGATACCTATAACAGCCCTTATTTTAGAAAGCAGTCCAGGTTATAGGATAATAGAAGGTGGTGGAGCTGGGTTCAGATGCGGGTCTGCTTTGCAGTTTATGCTTGTAACTACTGTCCTGGTGGAGCTGACAGCACTGTTCTGCAGGGAGCTGGGACTCACTCTATGGCACACGGGCAGTCTGGTCTGAGGACCTGTGTTTATCAGCCTTGCATTTGCGGTGCTTGAGGCTCTCTGCTCTCAGCTGTAGCCTGGCTGCAGAGCTGCTTACTCTGTTTTGGGGATGCTGCTTCTCTCCTGCTTGTCTCTCGAATCCCTGGCGGAGGCAGGTTGGCTGCCATACTCCGCCCCACACCATTTACCTTCTTCCCCTCCTTCTGTGCCCAGCTCCCTAGGCTTTTGTAGACTTGTGTATGTGTGAGCTATCTACACAGATACCTGGAACATCATTTTTTTAAAAGGAGAATGGGCTACATCTGTTACATATCAAACAGTTAATTTCTATAAGTAAACTTTGAAAGTAAACTATACATTTCTTTGATATTACTGTAAGAAAAACTAAGTTAAATATTTGAGTAAATTTGTAGCAGATTATGAATGGGCTACTTAAAATGTTCACTCCGAGGCAGGTGTCTGTTGGTAGCTGCAAGGTTATTTTCTGTTTTGTTCTTTTGCTTCTGGCATCCTCTCCCCACCCTTGCTTTACAAGTGAGAGACATGCTGAAAGGCAAGTTTTCCTAGAAGGAAAGTTACTAAACTGAATTCTTTCTGTTTCTTTCAGTGAACCTTGCTCTTGCGCTGGCAGCGAATGATTCGGTAGGTGTTCATCCATAGAAGTACTAACGGGTTACAGCGTTTTTAAGGCAGTGATGAAGTGGTGTTGCCTGGAGCTGGTGTTGCCTGAAACTAGACGTTTCAGTCTATACATGTTTTTTAAAAATGCTGCCATGAGTACGGCTCCATGTAATACACAGTGGTTCTGCAATCAAGTGTTGACCTGTATCCCATGGTAGCTTTCATGTTCCTGCACAGAGGCCATTTTTCAAAATAAAAATTTACTGTTACAGTCAGTATCTCTGATAGTAGTATTCTGGATTCAACTCTTTTTCTGAAGCTAGGGCCACAGGATGACTTCCAAGCGTGTCTAGAACTAAACTTTGTAGCTCAAGCTAGCTCAGAATCCTTCTGCTTCAACTTCCAAGGTCCTAAGATTACAGACATGCGGTCCCTTGTCTGCCTGGTTCACCAGAAATAAGTTTCAACTTATTTAACTCAGTAAAACAAGTCAAAAGATACTCTAAAAGTAGTGTTAGTCGTTTGGAGCAGAGCTTGAGTAGACTATGTGTATAATGTAAGATTGAAGGATTGTTTATTCTCCCTTGTATATCGTATGATTAACTGTATGTTTTGTATGTATTTGTTCACCTTTTCATCTCTTCACATAAAAATTAAACCCACACATTCATGTGTATTCTGTGATAGCCCTCATTCATTTTTAAGGTTTGTAGTTTATATATATATGTGTCTTTGTGTGAGCGTGTGTCCTCATGTGTGAACAAGGAGGCCAGGTCCCTGGCATTGGAGTCACATTGCAGTTGAGAGCCGCCATGTTGGCTTGGGAACAGAACTTGGGTCCTCTGCATAAACTGCAGTTCTCTAAGCTGTTGAGCCATCTCTCCAGCCCCTGCACCTCACGCTTTCATGGCTGCTGAGCCATCTCTCCAGCCCCTGCACCTCACGCTTTCATGGCTGCTGAGCCATCTCTCCAGCCCCTGCACCTCACGCTTTCATGGTTGATCACTTTTCCTTTGATGAATCTTTAGGTTGGTTCTCCTTTTCTCCACTTCTCTGGTTCAAGGACAGCAGGATTTGTCTTTTCCTGTAGGGTTGAGTCTAGGGCTTCATACAGTCTAGGCTGGCGGAAACACTGACTTCCCAACCGGGCGGTGGTGGTGCACGCCTTTAATCCCAGCACTTGGGAGGAAGAGGCAGGTGGATTTCTGAGTTCGAGGCCAGCCTGGTCTACAGAGTGAGTTTCAGGACAGCCAGGGCTACACAGAGAAACCCTGTCTCAGAAAACAAAACAAAACAAAACACTGACCTCCACAGCCCACTTTGGTGGCTTTTATTTTTTTTTTTACTTTTTATGATATCCTTTCTTTCTCCAGTTCCTCCCAGATTCTCTTCATCTCCCTATCTACTCAACTTCATGTTCTCTCTGAAAAACCAAAATAGGAAAAACAAACAACAAACACAACCAAAACAGATAATGAACTAAAAATAAAGAAATTTAAAAAAAAACCCGTAAAAAATAAAGAAAACCAATTAAGAAAAAGAATCAAAGAAGCCAAAACAAACCCAAACTGAAACAAAAAGCACGCACTAACCAACAAAAGTGCAGTCTATTTTGTTGCCCTTTGGAGCAAGGCCACTCATTGGACTTCTGGGATACATTGTCCACAAAGAAGTAACAGATGAGTACAATCGGGAAGTCAGCTCTCCTTAGCTCTTTAATTTCTGAAGATATCTTTACATTTGATAATTTAAATGACGATGTAGAGTTCTAGGCTCACAGTCACTTTTTGAACTTTGAAAACAATATTCCATTTTCCTCTGAAATGCTAATGAGAGTGCCTGATGCTTTTCTGATCCATATTACTCTGTAATAACATGTGTTGTTTTCTCCCTCGAAGCTTTTAAGGTTTTCTTTATGGCTTTTAAAGTTTAAAGTTGTCACAACTACGTGTGGGGTTGTTGGCTTTAAAGGCTGCTGCACGCTTGGAAATTGGCCGGGAGTGTTCTCAGTTTAGAGGCGGCTTCTCTTCATCCGAGTGTCTGTTCTTATTGTGGGAGCAGGTGCTGACCTGCATGCGGTTCATTTTCTCTCTGCTCTGGCTGTTTGTCGTTTGTGTTTCTCAACAGGCCTTATATTCCTTTGCCTACCCCTCTGCTTAATAACAGTTATTTAGCCCTTCTAAATTTCTTAAGTTTGGAGATTGCTCTCTCTACTTTTCTAGACCTGTTTCTTACTTTCTATTTAATGTTTCTTAAAAAAAGAAGGGAAGAGTTGTTTGTAGGACTCTCATAATTATATTTAATTAAGAGAAATGTAGCTTCCCTTTTCTTGTTTCTTTTTGGGCCTTGTTTATTTAGGACAGCAGGAGAGTTGCTTTCCTAGTGCTCCCTGGCTACCAGAATCCGTACACCTGGGGAGTTTCTGGACACACAGAAGTTCGGCCCTATGTCAGGCCTTATGGTTGCAGCAGAGCGCTCTGCAGTCTGTTTGGGTCTTCTGCATGGTTCAGTGCTGAAATCTGAAACCATGGACCTGCTAATAGCCCTGTTTCCATTGTAGTTTTAAATATAGGATAGTTTAGTCTTAGCTGACTTTCCCCCTTATCATTTCAGTGGAGTTTGGAAGAAAAGGAAAATCAGCATGCTGTTTAGGTAGCCATCTGGAGGGAAGAGCCAGTAAGTGATCGAGCTTGCTTATTTTCTCAGCACTTGTTTTGTATCCAGGCTGCCTCTGAGCTCACACTCTTTCTGCCTCAGCTTTCTAAGTGCTGATATTACAGGTGTGTACTGCCATGTTACACTAGTGATATGTTTAAACAGTTTTTTTGTGTGTGTATGTATGTGTGTGATTTCTGTTCACATGGTGTTCACATGTCACAAACACTGGAAATCAAGCCCTGGCCCTCTCTCTCTAATGTTTACCTAATATACTACTGACCTTTAATATTCACAATCCTATTTCTTGATCTTTCTTCTGTTCTAAACTACTTTTATTATGAGTTTTATTCTTTTACAGTATCATTTTTTTAAAAAGTCTTTAGAAGCATTAATTTATTATTCTTATGTATTTGAGTGTTTTGCCTGCATTATGTCTTTGTATCATATAGGCATATTTAATGCCCATAGATGTCATTAGAGGGTGTTAAGCACTGGAGAAACAGACAGTTGTGGTGTCAGGTGTCTGGGGATTGAACCTGGATCCTGTGGAAGAGCAGTCAGATACTCTTGACTGCTGTGCAGTCTCTCTAGCCCCTTTAGTATAACTTTAATGCACACTGGGAAAGAGGACTGAGTCAGACTGAAGGAAACAGAAAGGCCAAAGGCCATCAGATGCAGTTGACAAACTCTATGAGCTTCCTAAGACAATTCATTTTATTTCAGAAAATATGTGGAGTACCTGTGACGTTCACTGTCAGACTCTCTGGGAACATAGAGAACACATAAACATGCATGGTAGAGATTTGTAGCCTGCTGAGACTTTATCTATAAAAGTGTGTTGTACATACATGTATCTATGTAGTATTTATATGTATGTATGTATGTGTGTGTGCATATTTGTACTTGTATCTATGTACTTGTCTTAGCTGCTTCTTAGTTTTTTTTTGTACTGGTAGAAATTGAATCCAGGGTCTAGTGTGTGCTAGCCAGTGCTCTACTACTGAGCTGTGTTCCTAGCTCTAGCTAGATTTTTTTTTTTTTGATAATATATAGTTGAAATTGTTTTTATAGCAGTTTCTTTTGTGAATGAAAAAGTATTACTCAAAACCTATAAGATTTTGTTTTATAAAAATGATTCTATTTTGTTTTATAATAATAGAAACATTGTATAATCTCAAAGTTTTATAAAGCAGCACAGATAAAAGGAAGACAAATGTCTTAAGATGATGAAGTAGATCCAAGAGCAAATACAACAATAAATTACTCATGATGAGTAGCTTTTATTTCAGACAAAAGCAGTTTCCCCCAGCAGAGTCTTTTCATGAATGGAGCTGTGTTTGATTCTCATAGGAAGAGGTACTGAGGCCCATGCTATGTTGATGAGTTTGATAGCCTTTATTGATTGCACCCTGCCTGGCCACATTTTCTCACCCAGCTCATTTCCTTGTCTTAGTTCTTCCCAGTATGCATCTGTTTCTATATTCCCATTGTAATGGCAGCTTATTTCATTCATTTATACCTCAGTCACGGAGTGCCTACTCTGTCACAGGTACTGTGTTTGGAAACTGTAGAAATGGACAAGACAGCTTTTGCCAATGGGAGCTCACACACTAGCACACCATGGTTTGACACCCTTCTTGCCTGGCTCCAAATTTTTCCTGTGTACCCTGCCAGTTCACTTATAACTGTTGGAATCACATAGCTTTCCTGCTCAGATTTACACCCCAAAACCTTTGCTGCTATTCACGCAAAGCATTCTATTGTTTTATAACCTTCTGCATTTCTACAGGAATGTCCTGTGCAATTTTCTGCAGAGTTCTGGGTCCTCTTTCCCAGGCTACCTATATGCCTATCCTAGGTATAGTCTGTACCAGGGTGTGAATGTTGGAGGGAGGCAGAATTGAGTGCTTATAAAAATCCAGCTATTGTTTTAATGCACATCTGTGGGTTGCTTATAGTGCTTACACAAATAGTTTATCAGTTAGCATTCCTCTGAGGGTAGGTCAATAAAGTGTCTGAATTCCCTTCAAGTAAGGGTCTTTCCTCAGTGTTGTGAAATTCAGTGACACTGTTTGTATTTTATTATCATTGCATTCATGTGGTCATTCTAGTATTTTTTTTTTATAACTTACACTTATTGTGCATTTACTATATTAGCACAAATAGTTAGCACTTTACACAGAATAATTCCCATGGCATGTTTCTCAGCTCATTTCCTTTTTGTAGCAATGGCTAAGGACTAGGCTCTGGTAAAACAAGAGCCCGCCCCTTTAAGAGATCTTTGGAGGCCAGATCTCAATGCCTGTAGTGTTCAGGCCACACCTCCCTGGTAGGCTCTGGTAAAACAAGAGCCCGCCCCTTTAAGAGATCTTTGGAGGCCAGATCTCAATGCCTGTAGTGTTCAGGCCACACCTCCCTGGTGCTCTCCCCGGGACAGCAGTAACAAGTATCCCTAATCAATGGTTCTAACCAGCACCTTGTTCTTCCACTTGTTCTTCCATGCTCTTTGTTACATATACCACGTTGGACTAAATTACATGATGTAAAACTTCCCCTCCCCATTCCCAAAGTTTATAGGAGTCTGATATTTCCTTCGTTCTTGGGGTTGCTGTTGAGCTCCTCTGGCTTTCTTCTCATTGTCTCCCTGTTTGTCTCTTCCTGTATCTTATTCTCACCCTGACTGAAGCTCCTTTCCTGGGTTTTAAAGGTCAGCCTCTCCTTCTATGAAAGCCCCATGTTTGGTCTCTCTTATACATTGTACCATCTTTTGTCTAATGCTCTCCTTCCTGCATTGGGGTTCAGGAATGGTCTCTAGGCCCCAAGCCTCTCAATAAGCTGCATTCTCTGAAGTGATCGTGTGGCAGCTACTTTCTTAGACTGCCTGTCGCAGCTTTATTCTCTCTTATTATATTTAACAACTACTGTTGCAGTCCCCGTTGTAGACAGGAAGTCAAAGCACATAGAAATTAAGCGACTTGCTCAAAATCACCAAGGAAGAAAGAATGTGACTAAGATTGAATGACAACCTAGTCAGTGCACTTTTAACCTAGTATCCCTGTGTCATGATTCTTAGCATTAAGAATTGTATTTAGGGCTTGGAGACACAGTGGTTAAGAGTCAGTGTTGCTCTTGCTGAGGACTTGAATTTTTGTGACCCATAGTCATTTGTGACTCCAGCTCCAGAGGGCCCTGGTGCCTCTGGCCTTCAGGGACGCCTGTATTCAATATGCATGTGCCATATTAATAATTAAAAGTAAATCTTAAAAAAACTGTCATAGCTTGTGCCACACAGTGAAACTCATCTTAAATCAAGCCTGTGGTGTGGCATGCACCTGTAGTCTCAGCAATTAGAAATGTGGAAGCAGGATATTTATTTGAGCTAGTCATTTGAGACCAGTCTGGATAATATACTGAGATGCTATTCCTTCCAACCAACCAACCAACCAACCAACCAACCAACCAACCAGCCAGCCAGCCAGCCAACCAAAGTTTGTTGTCTCTAGTCTTGCTTACCTCCATTGGCAGCTAGTAGAGTGCTTATGGCTTGCGTAACACAAAATACATCCTTATTTTGTGCTTGAATTGAGTATCTAGTTTGATTTTTCAGTGTGTAAGTACAAAGCTCACTTTTCTTTTTCTTCAAAATAATGTGAGGTGGGAACATTGGTGATAATTTAGTGGGTGTGATGGTTAGTATTGATTAATTTTCAAGTGGGCAAGATATAGAGTCACTATACAGAGCTCTGGGCACACTGTGAGGGATTATTTAGCCCAGAGGCATGCGTGCCTGTGAGGATTGTGTTGATTGGATTAGTTGAGGTCTGAAGGGAGAAGTTCCATTCTCTGGGCTTGGAGCTGGACTTTATAAGAAGGAGAAGGCTGAGTACCAGCATTCATGGCTCTCTGCTTCCTATTTGTGCAGTGTGACTAGCTGCTTTAAGCTCCTGCTGTCTTGGCTTTCCTGCTCTGAAGAACTGACTACACCCTTGGACTTTGGACTAAAATAAGCCCTTTCTCTCCTGAGTTGATTTTGTCAACTCAGAGTTGATTTGGTCTCCTCATTTTATGGTACGCAGTCATTTTAGCCGTGGTTATGATTCCTGTTCCTTTGATACTAGTGTGTCGCTAGTCTAGATTACAGTGCCGGGCACTGCAGTTGATCACTTTAACACTTTCTGTGCATCCCCAGCTCAGTATGGGTAGAACGAATTCCTTTTCCTATAGTTGTTTTTGTTGTTTGAGACAGGGTCTTATAACCTAGGCTGGATTCAAACTCTATATAGCCCAGGCTGGTTTTGGATTTGATGCATAGCTAAGGATGACCTTGAACTTCTCTTTTTACTGCCTCTTGTCTCCCAAGTGCTGGCTCTTGATTGGTGAGTGATAACCTTGAAGAGTTCAGTAAAGAGTGTGTACTTCTCCAATACAAAATATACATAGATTCAAGTATGGAATAAGTTCTCTACAATGTGTTCACTGTAAGTTGTGCTTTTACTTATCACAAATAATTAAAATCTAAGTGAGATAATACATATGACATACTTAGCATAGTGTCTATCCTATAGTAAGTTGGAAACACATTTTTAGTATTAACAGTTATATTAACACTTTCTATTTTAATATTTTCTATATTAATATTTTAAAGTAAAAGTCAGTGTATATTTTACTTGACTATTTTAGCAAGGTTTTAAGTTCTTACATTCCATTTTTAGAATGACTCATTAAGCAGATTTTAAAATGGATTTGAAAATGGAAAAGGAAGCGGCATTATCTTGAAAGAATTTTTTTGGTTATCTTTTCCGTTGATGTTTATCTGAAAATATTTGTTTTTTTCCTGTGCTCACATAACGCCTTCATGTGTTCTTCTCTCCAGCTGTGCTGCTTTCTCACTAATGTCCTTTCCATGTGACTAACATTGTCCTAAGCCTTTCAAGTTCTGTGATGGACTTGAAAGCTTTAGCTCACGAGTCAGGTTCTGGATGGGTATGGTGGCACATGCCTGTAATCCTAGCTAGCCTTTGGGAAGCAGAGGCAGAATGATCGTAATTCAAGGTCACCTTCACCACAGAGAAAGTTCTACTGCAAGGCCTGCCTGGGTTACATGAGACCCCAAATCCCAAAATGTAGTTTTGGGGGTTGGAAAAATTGAACATACTGTGGCGCGCCCACCCACAACGGTATTGTCTGCAGTAAGTAGTTCACATTCTAGCTTTTTGCTGTCAGGCAGAGCTGGGCCTGTTCCTGGCCGACTCTGACCCTGAATGGCTTTTGCCTCTGCCTTCCTCATAGAGTTTTAGAACAAGATGCATATGGAATGCTCATGTGGTGCCTCACACATGGTGCCTCACACGTGGTGTCTCACACATGGTACATGCCGATAGTGCTGGGATGAGGTCCTGTCTTTGCTGTACAGACTGCAGGTGCTAGCATGTACACATTATCTGCAGTGCAGTTACGATGTGATTTTGGAGTAAAAGGATGTTTCTCACAAGTTTACATGGGGAATCCACATGTGACCACATAATTGAAGTTCATGAAGTTTGTTTCATCTTTTTTTTAGTATCAGTATTGTAAGAGGACTACATTCTGATATGTTAACTTAAATTTTTTTTTCTTATTTTATGTATGAGTACACTGTTGCTGTTTTCAGACTCACCAGAAGAGGGCATCAGATCCCATTACAGATGGCTGTGAACCACCATGTGGTTGCTGGGAATTGAACTCAGGACCTCTGGGAGAGCAGTCAGTGCTCTTAACCACTGAGCCATCTCTCCAGCTTTGTTAACCTACTTTTAACGCTTTCAGTATAGCAAGTCTTTCTTAATAAAAACATTTTGTTTCAGTATCATACTGAGCTATTTTGAGGAGGAAAGATAGCACTCTTTATGTTCAGTGCACAATTATTTTAAAGATAGAGTGGAAGCTGGGTCAAGAAACCAAATCCTGGAGGAGCAATTGCAAAATCATTACTTTTTGCTTTCTGTTCTGAAACTCAATGGTAATTCTTAGTAAGAAATATTTATAAGTACATTGAAATTCATAATTATTTACATGTACTGATAGATTCTGAAAATATTTTTTAATCTTTATAAATACTGATATACTTTTAGGATAAAAATACAAATGCTAATTATGATTTTTTTCCTGCAAGTATTTGATATTTGTCATAGCTATCCATGCATTTATCCACTGCATTTCTGATGAGTAACTTTTCCGTATTCTTTACTATGTAGGCTTATTCATGTCTTGATGACTGTCACCACCTAGGCTCTATGCTCAGCATGGTGCTTACACAGTTGAAAAGATCTTGCTCTTCTCACTTCAGGCCGTCTGTCTGTCTGTCTCTGAGTGACTATTTTGTAGACTCTTGTTTCCCATTTCCGTGGGCTCTCTCCTTGACTCTGACTTGTCTCAAGTTGACCCTGCCTCCCCAATGTGCCTTTCTTTCTTTAAACAGGGTTTCACTTTGTAGTCCAGTCTGGTCTTGCCTTTGTGATTCTCCTGTCTTAGCTTTCAGACACTGGAACTATAATGTGTGCCTCCTTGCCTGTGCCGCCTTGCGTGGGACCTGTTTCTCTTGGTGGCCACTGGTGCTCTTCCCATCTTTTCCTGCTCACAAGCCTTATCTCCCATCTCACTGAAAAGTGGCTTTTGTCAGTAGCTTCTTTCATGTTCTTGCTCATCATTAAATCTCTTTTCTCCTGTTATCCTTACATCCCCTCCTTTCTGCCCCAGAGTCAGATGCCAGTCCTTATCTTTCTACTTTTTTAATTATTTTATTTATTTATATCCAAAATATTGCCCTCTCCATCCCTCTTCACAGAGTTCTTCCCCTCATATCCCCTCCCCTTTGCCTCTGAGAGGGTGCTCCCCCTATATTCCCTCCACCCCCTGCCAGGCATCAAGTCTCTACAGCATTAGGCACATCCTCTACCACTGAGGCTAGACAAGGCAGCCCTCTGCTACATATGTGTCAGGGGCCTCAGAGCAGCCTGTGTATGCTCTTTGGTTGGTGGCTATGTCTCTGGGAGCTTCCAGGGGTCCAGGTTAGGTGACACAGGTTTGTTCTTCCTGTGAGGTTGCCATCCCCTTCAACTCTTTCAGTCATTCCCCTAAGTCTTCCATAGGGGTTCCTGACCTCTCTTCAATGCTTGGCTGTGTATCTGCATCTGTCACAGTCAGCTGCTGGTAGAGCCTCTCAGAGGACAGCCATGCCAAACCTCCATCTGCAAGCACAACCTATCATCAGTAATAGTGCCAAGGATTGGTGCCCACCCATGGGATGTTGGGCATTCCTTTAGACTCTGCTCCATTTTTGTCCCTGCATTTCTTTTAGACAGGAGCAATTTTGGGTCAAATGTTTTGTAGGTGGGTTAATATCCCCATCCCTCCACTGGGGGTCCTGTCTAATTACTGGAGGTGGTCTCTGCAGGTTCCATATCCCTACTGTTGAGCATTTCAGTTAAGGTCACCCACATTGAGTCCTGGGAGTCTTCCCCCATCCCAGTCTCTGGGACTTTCTAGAGATTCCCCTCCCCCCAATAGCTGCACATTTCCATTCATTTTCCTGGCTCTCTGGGCTTCTGTCCTATCTCTCTCCTAATACTTTGTCCTGTCCCCCCTTTCCTCTCCCCTTTTCCTCTCTCACCCAAGTACCTTCCTTTCTCTGCCTCCCATGATTATTTTGTTCCCCCTTCTAAGTGGGATTGACGCATCCTCACTTGGGCCTTCCTTCTTTTTTAACTTCTTAGTTTCTGTGAGGTGTATCATGAGTATTCTGTACTTTTTAGATAATATCCACGTATCAGTGAGTGCATATCATACATGTCCTTTTGGGTCTCAGTTACCTCACTCAGGATGATATTTTCTAGTTCCAGCCATTTGCCTTCAAAATTCATGATGTCTTTGCTTTTAATAGCTGAATAGTATTACATTGTATAAATGAACCACATTTTCTGAATCCATTTTTTAGTTAAGGGACATCTGGGTTGCTTCTAGCTTCTAGCTATTACACCTAAAACTGCTGTGAACATAGTGGAACACATGTCCTTGTGGTATGGTGGAGCATCTTTTGGTTATACACCCAGGAGTGGTAGAGCTGGGTCTTCAGGTAGAACTATTTCCAGTTTTCTGAGGAGCCACCAGGTTGATTTCCAGAGTGGTTGTACAAGTTTGCAGTCCCACCAGCAATGGAGGAGTGTTCCCCCTTTCTCCACATTCTTGCCAGCATGTGCTGTCACTTGAGATTTTTGATCTTAGCCATTCTGATTTGTATAAGGTGGAATCTCAGGGTCTTTTTGATTTGCATTTCCCTGATCACTAAGGATGTTGAACATTAGGTGCTTCTCAGCCATTCAGTATTCCTCAGCTGAGAATTCTTTGTTTAGTTCTGTACTCCATTTTTTAATTGGGTCATTTGGGTTTTTTGAGAACTTCTTGAGTTCTTTATATATTTTGGATAGATGTAGGGTTAGTGAAGATCTTTTCCCAATCTGTAGGTTGCTGTTTTGTCCTATTGATGATGTCCTTTGCCTTACAGAAGCTTTTCAATTTCAAGAGGTCTACTTTTGTTCTTGATGCTTCACTTCATTACTCTTCTAGGATTTTTGCCTTGTGAATACCTGCTGGTCATCTTCAGTTTGTCTTCACTAATTCTTTCCCTTAGGTTTACTCATAGCATACAGAATGTATATTGGGTGAGTAAATGAATCACAAACCCTCATTACCCTGTGTTTGCACTCAAACTTGAAAGTGCCGCACACAGGCTACGCCAGTTCCAGGTGTTTCAGTTTTCAACCCTTTGACTTTTCTACTTCTACACTACATTGCCATCTATAAAATTCAAGCTCAAGACCTGAAATTGAGTTACAAAACCAAACCAAACCAAACCAAACCAAACCAAAACAACCCCCCCCCCCCACAAGAAAACAAAAATAAAAACTTATAAAGGCTGGGGCGATAGTTGGTCAAGTGTTTGCCTTGTATCTATATGGTAGGCCTGACTTCAGATCCCAGAACCCACATTAAAAACAGGCACAGTTGTGGCCTGCAATCCTAGTAATGGCAAGATGGGATTTGGAGACAGCTAGAGCGTCTGAGCTCGCTGGCCGGATAGTAGTCTACTTAAAGTTCGAGGCCAGTGAGAGACCCTGCGTCAATCAAAGGTGGGAGTGGGCCTGTGGAGTGGCATCCAAGTTTGTCCCCTGATCTTGACATGTGTGTGTGCATGCATGCACACACACACATGCACACTTTCTTAATAGTTGAAGGAAATCTACGTTTTGTGTGGGACCACTCAGTTTTCAGCTGCATTTGCCGTTTCTATGAGTTGCACAGCCTGGGCTTCATCCTCCTTTGCTTTGCAGCTGCTCTGGGTTGACTCACCGCATCTGTTCTCTTTCTCTCCTGAGTTGTGGCTTCCTGCTGCACTTGATGATGTCCATCACAGGGGCCAACACTTGAAGGTTTTTTGTTTTCCAGCCTTCCCAGCGTTATGTTTTTCTTGGTTTTCCTGACCTTTTCAGTTTACTCTCTTTCATATTACTTCACCCTTATACACTTTTGTTTATTTCCCACACGGTCTCCTTGTTTTAGAAATATCACTTCTTCAGCCAACATCTATTTTTTAAAAAACTGAATTCTTTATGTGGGTTACTCCTCCTCCTCCTCTTCTTCCTCTTCCTCATCTGATTGCCAACAGATAGGTCAACAAACTTCAGTGTTGTAAACGGAGCCAGCATCATGATCTCTAATATCTGTCTGTGTGTTCTTTAGTAATTAGCTACATCTTGCCACCACCTGTTTGATGATCACCTGTTAGTGATGTGCACCCTAAACTTACTCAGTAAAGCTACATCCATTTTAGTATGCTCACAGTTTCTATGGGATAGGGATTTGGATAGAGCAGTCGGAGTAGCTTGTTCCTTCTACAGTGCTGCAGCTTCAGTGGTGAAGGCCCAAATGGTTATCTAGAGTTCTTTACTCATGTGCTTGGTACTGGCTGTGGTAACAAGTGTGGCCTGGCCAGGGTTGTTGAATGGTGTATGTTAGCATGGTTACTTCTTATTGCCTAGTCTTGCCCAGAGCTTGGCAGCTTCAGTGGAGTGGAACTTCAAGTTGGTGTCCTGGTCATTAAGGAGGAAGCTGCATGGCCTTTTGTGACCTAACCTGGTTAGTCAGCCTATTTGAAACTGACATGTACTTTCTCAGATTTAATGGGAGGGGACATAGAACTCACATCTAATGCAGGGAGCTGCAAAACCCTTGCAGCCTTCACATTGTCTCCATCTGTCGTCTTAGCTCTCCTGCTCCATTCTCACCTGACAGTCACCAGCTGTAACTGGAGAAATAGCTCAGTTCTCTGTTATGAATCTAGGTAAAACTTTATTATAATTTTGGCAGGTGCAGTGGCACACACTTAAAACTCATACACTTTAGAAGGTAGAGGCAGGGGGATTAGGAGTTGAAGGTTATTTTCATCTACATACCAGGTTTGAGTCCAGCTTGGGTCACATGAGGGTGTGTTTCAAAAAAACCCAGAACAAAATGGAGAAACGACAACAACAACACTACCACCACAGATTAAAAACCAATCTCTGTCTTTTACTTTGTTCACTCTAAGCTCCACCCCCCCCCCCCCCCGTTGAATTAAATAGTGATTTCTCACACTGTTTGTAGAAATGTTCTTATTGCATTGGTCTCTGCCCAAGTTGTGTAGGTCAGGTCCTAGGGCTGGTTCTACCCAGTTTCCCACTCTGTACTCGCTGTACTCCTTTGTACTGACTGGATGTCTTCCTTGCCTTCTGTGTCAGCTCTCTGGTTGACGTCACTTCCTCTGTGAAGCCTTCTCAGTGGCTTCAGATCACATCACTTCCTCTTTGTCCCTTCTTATGTTCACCTGCCCTTAGATGACCCTGGGGTCAGGGCTGCATCTTAAACGAGTTGCCCCTGCTGCCTGGCCCATTGCTACATACCTGGTAAACTCATGCTAACTGATTGAAAATAGACTAGGTGTGGTGGAAATTTCCAAAATTTTGAATGAGTTCCAGTTCTTTCTCAAATGCCCACAAATTGCCAATGATCATTTTTGCCTTAGAAGAATTACATTTAGAGAAGCATTTGTGTTTCAGCACTTTGAATTTTCAGTTAAAACATATGCAGCACATTCTCAAAACTTGTGTATGAAAATGTTATATGCTAGAAAATACAGTGGAGTGGCTAAGAACATAGAAAACAAGCTTTGATAAGATTAAAGGCTAGGAAAATAAATCTGAATTCAGAATGGTACTGTTTTAGGTTGTGGCATTTTAAAGCTTTAATTTCGACCGTGGACTATTTCACAGGATAGATTTTGTTCCAGCCTCTTTCCTTCTGGTCAGGACATGTGTGCATTCCTTTTTGGCAGATGCAGTGTGTGAAAGAGCTGGGGTCAGCACTGCTGTACAGAAGTGGGTTAGAGCACTCAGATGAAGGGGAAGCAGTTTTAGAGAGCCTTTATTTATTGTTGGCACGATCAGATAAAAATTAGGAGCTTGAACCTCTCACCATGTCTTGCTTCCTCTTCCATCTCTCAAAGGCTTTGCCAAATTAACCACATCAACCAATTTTACAAAAAAGGGAGAAGTGGATTGCTGTTTCTAATAGTTCTTTTTAAAGAGGCTTCTTGAGAAAGCCTTTCTCTTGTCTCCCATAGCTTCCTTTGTACTTTTGTAAAGCCAGTTAGAGATCTGGAGGCATGGTCTGCCACAGCCAGCAGTAGAGCACAGTTCCTTCCCAGAGAGCTGGGAGTGTCCACTGGGCTCTCGAGGGAGGTTCCCTGTCATAGTCGTGGGGGCAGATAAGAAGCTAGGGATTGCTAAAAGCCAGGACACTTTACAGGGATTGCTGCCTGTGGCTCCTAAACAAGGAAACCTCTTTGAGTTAAGGGAGGAACTCAGGTAGTCTCTGAAGGTTGCTGGGACCCCTCCATGGGAACAGGTTGCTCTCTGTTTTGATTTTTCCTGTCAACCAAACAGAAAGCATAAGACTTCTCCAAGCCTTGGAACAGCTCTGGCCTCAAACTTGTACTGGAATATTATCTGCAGTGTGATGGGTTTTTTGCTAGTCACCATGGAAACTGATGGAAGTGCTAGTCTTGTCCTGTGGGTTCTTTGGGGTGGCTTAAATAAAAAAAAAATATGACTGTGTCTAATCCTGTTCTTCAAATGTGCATTTTCTTTAAAAATGATGAGAAGGCAGCATAGTTAATTGTGACTAAGCTCTCTGTATCCTGCTTCAAACAGGCTATTTCAGACATTCTAGGCAGCAAAAGAGTATCTGGGTCAAGAGATAGGAGTGAACATTTTTATCGTATGTGAGCATAATTCCTTTAATTTGTGATTTTTATCTGTTGTGCTTATATATGCAGAAGAATAACATGTTTAATTTCACTTACCTGCCTAGTGATAGAGGACTTGTCATAGAAATTAAGGCATGGCTGTTATCTTACCAAATCACTGTCAAAAAAAAAAAAAAGGCGGTTTAAATGATCGTGTTACAGATGAAAAAGCAAAAAGCATCGAAGCAATTAGATTGTTTAAATCTTAAGATCCTGCAGACGGCTAGCAGCACAGCCTCTGAAAAGACCTGTTTGCAGCTGAAGCAGGAGAGGCTAGCTCGTGGCTATCTTTGGGACTCTGAACTTTGACCTTTCCTCTCATTTGCTAAGTGAGCAGTGGAGGAGTCTGAGCAGCAGCAGCAGTCTGGGAGTCACTGGTGCTGGTAGGAGGAAGCAGCTCAGGCAGGCAGTTTCAAACGTCGAGGCTGTTGTGATGGTAGGAAAGGTGTCTGGTGAGTCCAAAGCAATTACATTAGGAAAGGTTTGCTTAGCCTTGTAGTCTAATCATTATTGAAATGTGGATGACTGCGGTTTCATTTTGCTTTTTCAAGGAACATGTTTTCTTTCGTGTTCAAAAAAATCCATGTCTTGACAAGGAAATCAAATGCAGTGCATCTACAGTGCGTTCATCCATTCATTCCAGAAATTACTAGGTGCTTAGCCATGTGTTTAACACTTCCCTGCAGTCTGCATCTGTAGGGCAAGTCAGAGTTTCTGTCATTAAGGATCTTACAGTGAAGTGGGAGAGGCATAATAAATGGACCTCCCCCCCCATGGTTGTCCTTTATTCTTTTTTTTAAAAAATTGGATATTTTCTTTCTTTACACACAAGCCCCTACTCCCCCCCCACCCCCGCTTCTATAAAGGTGCTCCCCTACCCACACATTTACTCCCACCTCCCCGCCCTTGAATTTCCCTGGGGCATCAAACCTTCACAGGACCAAGGGCTTTTCCTCCCATTGATGACTGACAAGGCCATCCTCTGCTACATATGTGGCTGGAGCCATGGGTCCCTCTATGTGTACTCTTTGGTTGGTGATTTAGTCCCTGGGAGCTCTGGGGGGTCTGGTTGGTTGATATTGTTGCTCCTCCTATGGGGTTGCAAACCCCTTCATCTCCTTCATTCCTTCCTCTAATTTCTCTATTGGGGACCCCATGCTCAGTCCAATGGTTGGCCATGAGCATCCATGTCTGTATTTGTCAGGCTCTGGCAGGGTCTCTCAGGAATTAGCTATATCAGGCTCCTGTCAGGACATACTTGTTGGCATCCACAATTGTGTCTGGGTTTGGTGACTGTATATGGGATGGATCCCCAGGTGAGACAGTCTCTGGATGGCCCTTTCTTCAGTCTCTGTTCCACACTTTGTCTCCGTATTTGCTCCCATGAGTATTTTGTTTTCCTTTTTAAGAAGGACCAAAGCATCCACACTTTGATCTTCCTTCTTCTTGAGCTTCATGTGGTCTGTGAATTGTTTCTTGGGTATTCCAAGTTTTTTGGGCTAATATCCACTTATCAGTGAGTGCATACCATGTGTATGTTCTTTTGTGATTGGGTTATCTCACTCAGGATGATATTTTCTAGTTATATCCATTTGCCTAAGAATTTAATAAATTCATTGTTCTTTTTTTAAAAGATTTATTTATTTATTTTATATGTATGAGTACATTATAGCTGTACAGATGGCCGTACACCATCATGTGGCTGCTGGGAATTGAACTCAGGACCTCTGCTCGCTCTGGCCCCGCTCTGTTTGCCCCGCTCCCTCTGTCATAATACACTGTAGCTATCTGGTGTTGAAAGACCCCCAGACCTGGGGAGACCCTCACTCAAGCCTCGGGATGACACGACTACCCAATAACTCATGAGAGACCGAACTTGCTGCAAAACACACAAGGTTTATTGAGGAAAGGTCAGTACCAGGGTTGAACTCGTAACCTTGCAGGCCAGAGGAGTTCGACCACGAGCGCGAGGAGTAAGGGGTATTTAAAGGGAAAAACTACAAACTAGGGGGAGTGAAGGGGTTACCAAGGAAACATAACAAGAGAACAGTGGAAAATTCTAAAGAGCCCAGCCCCTAGTTGAGTCAGGGTCATAAGGAAAACATCCTACACACTCATTATGCACAAGAATGTGGTTTGGTCTATACTATTCATGTTATAGCTGACCACTCCTAGAATTACCCCGATGACTTACATCCTGTCTTTTTATTCTGGGTCCTAGCTGGAGGGAGCCTTGGTGACCCACCGGTTCCTGGAACTGGCTAGCCTACATTCCTGGCTCGTTACAGAGAACTTTTCATATCCTTTTAGGCAAAGTTTATACAATGTATATTCTACTAGCACACTTATATTAAAAGCCCCTATTTTCTAAAATCTTCTAGCTCTTCAGTGTAATACACTGTAGCTGTCTTCAGACGTACCAGAAGAGGGCGTCAGATCTCATCATGGATGGTTGTGAGCCATCATGTGGTTGCTGGGATCTGAACTCAGGACCTTTGGAAGAGCAGTTAGTGCTCTTACCCGCTGAATCATCTCGCCAGCCCAAATTCATTGTTTTTAATAGCTGAGTAGTACTCCATTGTGTAGATGTACCACATTTTCTGTATCCATTCTTCTGTTGAGGGACATCTGGGTTGTTTCCAGTTTCTGGCTATTATAAATAAGGCTGCTATGAACATGGTGGAGCATGTGTCCTTATTACATGTTGGAGCATCTTCTGAGTATATGCCCAGAAGTGGTTTAGCTGGGTGCTGCAGACTGGGTTCATTGTGTGGGACCCCAATTTCCACGAGGTGAGAGTTCTGGTCAGATGGGCAATAAGTTGGTGGATGACAAACAGACTCAACACAAGGGTGTGGTGAATCTGAATGTATTTCTTAAAAATGGCATCAGACTTTTACAGTCATTGCAAAAGAGGAATGACAAATCTGGTGGCTTAGTAATTAAGGTACATCTGAGGCCACCTGAAACACACTGGGTCTAAAGCAGCCACCTTTTCTGGATAAGTGCTGCATCCCCAGGGCCCAAGCGTTCTGGGCCCAGGGAACTGCGGACTGCATGAATTTAAGTCTTAGTTCATCTAAGTTCCAGTGTGAGTCCCAGTCCAAGAGAGAGCACAAAGTGAAAAGCAGGCTTATATGGCATATAGGAAACAGGGCGAATGACAAGCGTTGCGTAGGCGGGTGGGGGTTACAGCAAGGGGCGCAAGACGAGGTCATGTAGGCAAGTGACCACCACACAAGGTCGGTAGGTAGCCAGGTGTGAAACAGGTGGAAGAGCAATGGTGCCCTCCCCACTGGGGCTAATTTGGTATTCCTATGCTAATTCTCTGGTTCTGCTGGGGGCAAGGACTAGGAGAATTGATCTAGCATTTCCTGCTAATTCTCTGGGTCTTGCTGGAGGTACGCACCTGGAAGTTCTGACCTAACAGTTCTAGCTAATGCCCTTGAGGGAGGGAAGCTCTTGGATTACTCTCTAGTATATAAAACAGTCTGACTATTGTGGAACTGCCCTAAGGAATGAGCTTGACCTCTGTTGCTAACTCTGAGAAAAGAAATTTCAAGCTAAGGACAGCTTGGAATTGAATTGGGATATATTGGAATGTTGTGCTGGTCAGGAAACAATGCCCAATCTTAGCCATTTACGAATCATTACTTGGGGTACCTTTTATGCCTAAATCAGAGGGCATGTTGACGATTGGAAAGACTAATCTGGAACACGTCTGAGTTAGGAGATACCAGCCACTGTCTGAATACCCAGGAGGCACAAGCTCCCTTTTGGGGCTATAACAAGTCTTGTCCTTGATCAGGCTTTTACCCCCGATACTGTAGACATGACTAGTGTAGACGAGTGTGCGTGGCAGCTGGGTCCTCAAGTAATACTATGTCCAACTTCCTGAGGAACTGCCAGACTGATTTCCAGAGTGGTAGTACCAGCTTGCAATCCCACCAACAGTGGAGGAGTGTTCCTCTTTCTCCACATCTTTGCCAGCATCTGTTGTTACCTGAGTTTTTGATCTTAGCCATTCTGACTGGTGTGAGGTGGACTCTCAGGGTTGTTTTATTTTGCATTTCCCTGATGACGAAGGATGTTGAACATTTCTTTAGGTGCTTCTTGGCCATTTGATATTCCTCAATTGAGAATTCTTTATTTAGCTCTGTATCCCATTTTTTAGTAGGGTTATTTGATTCTCTGGAGTCGTTTTAGTAGCAATGAGAGTCATGAGACAGTAAAGGAGTATAAGGACCAGCAAATGCTGGGAGACACTCTTCTCAGTGGGTTTTCTGAGGTGGGACTGCTTAAGACTTTGAGCAGAGAAATGACTGAATTGAGATATGGGGCTACAAGAAAAGAAAACATCTTTTATCTTGGAATATTTGAGGAACAGGAGGAATGTCACGTGACTAGAATGAACCCAAGGGAAAGTAGATGGGTGCATGTTTTACAAAATAATGTAATCCATAGTGGAAATTTTAGTTTTTGCTCTATCCATGAATATCATGTAGTGTTATTTTAGCCAGAGTTTTGACATGATTTAGAATAGACTTAAGGACACCAGGAAGACTAGCTAGTGCTGATGCAGGAATCTGGGCTGAAGGTAGTAGAAGGCTGGACTGTGATGTGGGAAGGTTGATAGTTTCTACAAATGCCATGAAAGTAGGCCACCCTGCTAGTAGTTTGAGGATGGTGAAGAAAAAGATAGCATGGGTATCCAATAACATCTCTTTTCTTTAGTATAGTAACATACAGATAACAGATTTACTTTTTTAAATACACAGTTCATTGGCATCAGCTACATTGTTATGTGATCATCACTTAGGACTTTCCCCCCAGACATTAGCATAGTCCCAGACTGAAACAACAATAACCCTCTCAGTTCCTGGTAATGGCCCATCTACTTTCTTTCTCTGTGAATTTGATGACAAATATCTCACCTCATACAAATGGAATAATAGAATTGCCTTTTGTGTCTGGTTTATTTCAGCAGTATGGTTCCATTTATCTTGAATTTAATTTGTTTGTAGGATTGTTGTTTTACTTTTATCAACTGTGTGAATACAAGTGGTCTTTCTGAGACGGAGAAATTGATAATTAAAGTCACTTCTTTTTTACATACATTAAGTTTCAAATGCTCAAAAGACTTGAGAGTATTGAGGAAGTCCAGAGCTCAGAGGAGAAATTGAGGCTATGGATTTAAAGTTGCATGTCATAAAAAAGTACAGGCAGCATGTAAAACTACTTAGAAGGAAAATAGAGTTGAGAAAATGATCTTTTAGCAGTTTGTCTATTTTGAGGATGTGGTAGAAGAACATGTCTAAGACCAAGTTGTTAATGATGTAAAAAAAAGACATTGGTTTTAAAATATTCTAATGGATTTTAAGCAATTATTTTCCTTATTATTGTTATTTTTTAATTCCCTTACTTTCTTTGGCTTAAAATAGTGGCAGGCTTTTTTCTTTTCCATCTTCTTTGAGGAATTAGAGTGTCAGGATGAATTGAGTGTTGACTAGAGGGATTAATCTCCGGTGGCACACAGACTAGAAATACTACCTTGGCAGAGACAATTAGAAAATTAATAGATGGCAGTGCTAATAGGATAGAAGGGCCTTGTTTATGAACAGAGTGTTCTAGTGAGCAAACCAGCTGTGCATGACTAAAGGCGGCTTCCATCTAGGACGAGGCATTTGAGGAGAAGTCGTGTGCTTGCTCTCTTCTTTACCAGCAGAGGCTTTTAAGCTAGATTCCCTGTCTCTCTTCTTTTCCAGAGGACTAAGTTTCAGAAGAAAGACCACATCACCTTGCCGGGGTGGGGATGGACAGGCTGTAGAGTGTGTGCAAATGCTAGGAAGGACCCCCAGAAACACTGGTTCATACGTTTGGGACCAAGGATTAGCATTATTTATTTTTATCCTTTTAATAATAAAAACCAGCTTGATCAGCTCCCAGTTTTGTCTTTACAATCTTCATTCCACAGGGCTTGTGAATTCAGTTCTTTAAAAAATTGTCCCATTTTTGTATGTTTTGAGTATCAGATCATTTCAAAAGTAGTGTGGTGGAGAAATTGTTCCCTCTATTATAAAACAAGCACAAAAGAAATATGGTTTTATTTAGCTAAGAAAATATTATGATCAAAGAAAGGAAAATTTGAAAATCGTAGTCTACTAAGTACCGTTTTTCAAGGAGGAAATGAAGTCAGGAAAGAATAGCCCTGTTTGGGAGCAAGTCCTATAAATGGATCAGGAGTAGCTAACATCTGCCTCTGACAAGGCTGCATGCTGCTGCTTGTCCCTGGCTAGGGCTCTGACATTTCCACACGCGCTATGAAAATGACTGGGATAATATAGATGATGTTTTATTTTTATACGTGATTAGACAAGGAGGATGGAAGCCAGCTGTTAAGTGTGTGTCTTGTGAGTCACTGCAGGAAATATGACAGAAGTCATAGTAAATCATAGGTGGCAGGGCAGGGACAGCTAGATGACCCTCTTGTGTCTCATGGTTAACTGTTGCTTTTGGCTCTGGTGGAATTAGAAAGTTAGCATATCCCATCACACAGCCTGTGGTTCTCTGAGTTACTTTGTAAAACTGAACTAACAAGGCATTCCTTTAACTATGTGACTAGCTGAAGGGTAGACCCTGTGCTGGGAATTGTGGGTAGAGTGGTGAAAAAGGCCGTCCAAGCTGTGTTACAGAAAATTCCTGGTGTTAGGGAAGCAAACAAGAGAAACTGATCCTAACCTAAGGGTTCAGAGAAGTGTTTCCCTCAAGAGTAAAACCATTCCATTGCCTTCTATAACCACCATTACATTCTCTCTGATAATTCCGTTATGCTTTTCAGAGATATAGTTACTGTCACTGTCTCTTCTTATTTATATGCTACTCCTCTCCTTCCATGTCTTTCCCCAGTATGAGTGAAAACTTTAGGGAGCTAGAATTTTGGAATTGGAATTTAGAATTTTTGTTATCACGGATTTGACTTTTATCTGGAATGGGAAGTGTGGTTTTGTTTGTTTTGTTTTGAGACAGGGTCTTACTAAGTAGTTGAGGTTGGCCTTGAACTTGCTATGTAACTTCAGGGAGGTTTTGAACCTCTGCCTCCTCTATGCTTTGATTATCAACATTTGTCTATTTTAACTTTTACTCTGTGTATATGGGTGTTTTGCTTGTATGTCATAGATGTCTGGAAGTCACAGCATTGTTATTTATTATTATGTTTTAGGTGCTTCTTTGTATTCTAATGAGAGAAAAAGGAAGGGTATGGATATGGATGGGTGGAGAAGTAGGGAGGGTATGGGAGGGACTCGGGGAGGGGAACCACATTGGAATGTATTGTATGAAAAAAGTCTGTTCTTAATAATAATAATAATAATAATAATAATAATAATAATAATAATAATAAAAACTGAGCTCAATCATATCAGGGTTCTGAGGTAGCTTCCTGCATTTTTTGTAGGGTAGCTGCTGCAGTCAGTTGCAAAGGAGAAGAGAAAGAGTGTGTTCCCCTGTGGTTGGTTTTGTTGTTATGGAGGAAAAATTTCATTTGGTCCTTTCTAGCTTTACTGACTATGACTGATTCTTTGACCATCTTTTAGCTGCAAGAGAGTCTAGGCAAGTACAGAATCCAGTGTTTTCAAAGAAGTAAACTCTCTGTATGAAAAGGACGGGGTGGGAGTAGGGGCTCTTGTGGTTTGAATGAGAATGGCCCACATAGGTTCATATACTTGCATGCTTGATCACCAGTTGCGAAGGAATTAAGATGTTGAAAGAGGTGTGTTACTGGGATGGAATTTGAGGTTTGAAAAGCCCATGCCATTCTTAGCTTGCTCCTGCTCTATTAATCTCACCCCCTACTCATGTTTGTGAACCAATAAATAAGTAAGCTCTCAGCTGTTGCTCCAGCATCATGCCTGCCTACCTGTTGCTATGCTCCTCACCATTTGTCATGGACTGTAGCCCTCTGGAATCATGAGTCCCAAATTAAACACTTCCTTATAAGTTACCTTGGCCATGATATTTTAGCAAGGCAATAGAAACTTAGGATCTAAAGGTAACCACAGATGGTCATATGTTAGAAGCAAAATGCTCAAGGAGACCTGTTTAAGACATAGAGAAGAAAGGAAAGGGGCATTGGAGATGAGTTTGGGTTTTAGAGATGAATGAAAAGATCATTATGCCACTTACCAAAATGGGTTTCCAGTGTGCGGTTGAATTGGATTCTTCCTCTCTTACTTGAACTGCTTGCTCACTTGAATCTAAACCTCGATGCCTAGGACCTTAGGACCTCACTTTCTTTTTTTTTTTTTTTTTTTTTTTTTATTTTTTTATTTTTTTTTATTTATTTTTTTTTTTATGAGATGTAACTTCCCCCAGCCTGAACCACATATAGCTCAGCCATTTTGGCTCTTCCACTCTCCTCCACTTTCCCACTGGCCTCAGACTCCATACGAATCCCCTGAGAGTCAAGTTTAGTGTGGTGGCCATGTTCAGCCCGGACTCTGCCTGTTCTCTCCCTTACATCTTCCTCCTTTAGGAGTCATGGCCTCCTCCTCTCCTTTTATTTCTTCATTCACTAAGGAGCTCTGAGTTCAGTGAGAAAGTGACAGACGACACCAGACACCAGCAGTGGCCTATACACACATAAGCACTGGCATGTGTACCTCCACACACATGTACATACGCATGGGTATACCACACACCAAAAAAAAAAAAAAAAAAAAAAAAAAAAAAAAGGACCTCACTTTCAAACCACCAAACCTAATAGAAAATGGAGGAGGCGGACTGAGTTAGTTCTGCGGGTTAAAACTCCTCCTATGACCAGCACTTGCTTGCTGTGTATCACCTGGGAGCTTGTTAAATAAATCAGAATCTCTGGGAATTGGTATTTTTAGGTCTGGGACTTGACCATCAATTTTGTTAACAAGCTCCCAGGTGATTCTGATACTACCAGCTTTTGGGGACTCTTGGTAGAGAAACGATGGCCTTTGGATTCTGATAAGCCCACACTCTGCATGTGTGGTTCAGTAAATGTATATTAGCTTCTAAATATCTTGCATTTGATTTAACAAAGAAATGCTGTATTCTGTACAATTACAAGAAAATAAATAGTGGCATGTTGTAAATGCTTTTCTCATGGTTTAGTATCTCTCCTTATCAATAGCTAATTTCGTATTGGTTTAACTGAGCATCCTCTGGCTTTAGACTAAGTTTTTTTTTCATTAATTATATTTTTGACTGTATCTGTTCCATGTAATCTATATAAGTATGCACTTTAAAATTGGCAAATAAAACTCTCTAAACCCAGTTCTCTAAAATATTACTTATTATTTACTAGAGACTGTTTTTCACAGCAGTTCAAAGCTTTAAGGTAGGCATGGTTTTTTGCTCTTAAACTGGACAGTATCAGCTCAGATAAAGGTAGCATGTACACTTTAAGGATCATTTTGCTGTTTTCAAAGTCTTTGTTACATGTTTTCCAAGTTAGTAAGTGGGATGCTATTTTGTATGGTAGTTTTGTGTGCTGAATACCCTCTTGCTGACAGTGAGCGTTTATTTCCCCCAGTGCATAAAGATGTCTTGGTTGAAGGGAGAAATACAGTAACACTAAGTCTGTACTTTTTGCGAGGACTTTGACTTCATTTTTCTCTGGAGAGAAGCAGCATGCTGGAGTAGTTATCTGCAGACTCTGAAGGTATGCTGCTGAGTTCTCACTGCTTCCTTCTGACAGCTGCCTGACCTTGGGAGATTGCTAACCGGTGTGTGGCTTGGTTTCTTCAGACTTATTGTACACCCACTTCCTAGAGTTGTTATTAGAACTAAACACACTGACGTGCGAGCTGTCGCCACTGCTTTTGGTTGCCCACCAGAACTTGATGGTAAACTCCATTGTTGAAGACATCATAGACTTTGGTCATAGTACATGGAGAAATCAACTTTACACTGACGGGGAATCTTCCTCCCTTGTGTGGCTTTTATAGCACTGGATGGAGCTGTGTAGGCTGCTGGAGGAAAAAGAAAGTTATCAAGTCTTACCCAGCTGTGAACTACAAGAATGACCCCATGGCAAGATATGCTCATGGGCACAGTAGTGTCTGGGTTTTACAGACTAACCAACTGCTTTCTGATTTGATTCGAGGCCCATTTCACAGGAAGAAGCACATATTTATACTTTAATTCTGGCCAAGAACTCATGGTTGGGAATCTCATAGGCTCCAGGGGTGAACTTACTACTATCCTTCTGATAAATGGACAGCATGTCAAAGTGTGCTCTCATATCTCTGTACCCATAGTTAGTGCAGCCCTCAGATCGCATCAGAGAAGCTTTGCTTGTTTGTTTTTGTTTTGCAGTGGATGGTGGTTAAGGCGTTAACTGAGCAGAGTGCCCGTGGAGTGCATAGCCAAAGATGGCACTTGTGTATCGCCCCTGCCCCAAGGCTTAGGAGCCTTGGTGGAAGGGGTTGTGTGGAAAGATTTTAAGAACCAGAGGCCAGGGAGGACTTAGAGGAAAACAGACTTTTAGACAAGACAGGAATGCTGCACTTACAGGCTCATAGCAGCTGTAGTTGCTTGTACAAGACCCACACAGGCTCAAGCCAGGGAACATTCTGGCACAGAGGTAGAGCAGCTCACAAGCTGCTATCCCTGAGTAAAAATATACATATACAAATATAAACATATAAAGTGTTTAGGAGGTATGTGGAACATAGTATGATATATTGATATATATCATATATATATTTTTTAATTAATTAATTAATTTATTTTTGAGATAGGGTCTCACTGTAACTGTGGCTAGCCAGGAGCTTGCTAGATAGACCATGCTGGCCTCAAACCTAGAAATCCTTCTATGTAATGCTTCTTTTTCTTTTCTTCTCTTTGCCTTTAAAAAAATAATTTAATGTGTGTGTGTGTGTGTGTGTGTGTGTATGTGTGTGTGTGTGTACATGTGTGGAGGTTAGAGGGCAACTTACAGGGGTTGATTCTCTCCTTTCACTGTCTAGACTCTGGGGATGAACTCGGCAGCAAATACCTGTACCAACTAGCCATTTCTCTGGTCTTAGAATATATTCTTAATTTTTATTTTATAAGTAAGAAAATTGAGACTTGGTAATATGAGTAACTATCTGCAATCATCTGTCTGTTAAGTGATGCAAGTGCTAGTTTGCTTCTTAGTCTGTTCTACAATGCTTTTAGTATGTTGTTTAAAAAATAACCTAAAAGGTATAGTCAGTTATTTTATATGGCACTGATTTTCATTTATAAAAAAATTACTTGCCTAGATAATTAACTGTTTTAACTTTAAGTATGTGCTGTTTTTTAATTTTAAATTTAGATTTATATGCTAATGTTTTAATGTTTTTCTTGTATGTACCATGTGTGTGCTTGGTGCATGTACATGTATGCACCATGTGCATGCTTGGCATGTATGTACATACACCATGTCTGTGCTTGGAAAATGTATGTGTATACACTATGTGTGTGCTTGGTACATGTATGTGTATATACTATACGCATGCTTGGTGCATGTATGTATATACACCATGTGAGAGTGCTTGGAGAGTGTATGTGTATACACTGCGTGTTCTTGGTGCCTGTAGAGGGCTGAGACCTGTACTGGAGTCTCTGGAACTGGAGTTACGGATGGTTGTGAATCATCATGTGGGTGCTGAGAATCAAGCTCTGTAAGACCAACACATGCTCTTAACTATTGAGCCGTCCCTCCAGTCCCAGTACTGAGATTTTTAAAAAGATGTAATATTTCCCTTAATTTAAAATATTGCTATAATATTTAAGCATATATTGCAATAGCAACTTAATTGAAATTAATTACATAATTGTAATTTACCTGGTCCTAGGTAGTGATATTTTTATAACCTTGTTTTAAAAATATTACAAATATTATAATGATGCTTTGGGAAATTTTATAATTTTTGAATCTTCTTCAAATTTGATAGACCTTTATCATTATATTTGTATTTGAATACAGTATAATTGCTTGTTCCTCTCATGATTTAGATGCAATCTGTGATTAAGGTGATTACCAAAATCTTCAAAGTTCATATATTTTATAAAAATAATAACAGTCATGTTTGCTGATTGAAAGCCACTAACGTGCTAATAGTATTGTTTTGAGATATGTGTCTGTCTTCTCTGTGGTGTCTTTTGTAAGAATAATTCAGTGTGCTGAATAAGGGATTTAACATCAGCTTTGAAATGGAAGATTTTAAATAATAAAGAGACAAAGAAGTATTGAGCTCCATCTTCAAGCTCATCTCCTGAGGACAGCTTCCTAGCTTGCTCCTCCTTTTCTGTGAGGACTTGGATGGACACCACACTGGCCTAATGCAGTAAGATGAAAGGCAGTCTCAAGCAGCCTTCAGAGAGAAGCAGCATGGGCTTTCTCCTGTGTTCTCCACGCTCAGCTCAGCAGGATGAATTTTGAACAGTGCGCTGTGAAACTTGTAACTAGAAGCAGCAGTGACCCTGTTTCGAACGGCTTTATGAAGCCATCAGATGATGCTTCCTGCTTAGTACCTTTTGGCCCATCTTTTAAATTTCTTCTGAGAAAGTACAGCTGGCTGCAGTAATTGATTCTCTTACTTTGTTCCAGGAAGTTGCTGAATTGGCTTTTGAGTTAGAGGAATTACCTGAAATTTACATTTAATATATTCTTTGTTTTCTTAACTGCCTATAGTTGGCAACACTATGAGCAGAGTTTCATTAGCTGACCTTCATACATGCTTACCTGGATTTTTCTCAAAAAATAATTTCTCCTTTTACTTCTTACTTGGTAAGTTGGTTCTCACCAATTCACTTTTCCTCAGAAACAATCACTTGGCTCAGGAAATTATCTTCCTCCCTCTCCTCTCTCTGAGGGGGTGAAGGGCTTAAACTTAGCAGGGCATTGCTGGAAGAGCTATCAAGAGGAAGGGAGTGAGCACATGGATGCCCAGGAGGTGCGCTTTTCTCTCCAGAGTGCTTCCTTGTCCTGTGGGTATGTGATTCCTGTCTCTTTGCAGGATCCACATTCAGAATTTCCAGGGTTGCTCTCGGCACCGCATCTTGAGAGTTGGTAGTGCTTTTGCTGGAGTGCTTTATCTCTTTGGGAAGGGTTCTGGTGTTTGGTTACATTTCTAGGCTTTCAGGCTGAGGATCTGGCAACAAAAAGATTAGTTGATGTCACCATCAAGTTGAATGTTATTTTTAGGGCTTAGTGACTGTAGGCATCTTTTCCTGAATTTTTATAAGCATTGCCATGGAGATAAAAAGGTCTCTAATTTTTCCTGCATATTAAAACTTTACTGACTAAGCACATTAATACTTAAAAAAAAAAAAAAAAAAAACCAAGCCAAGGGTCTAAGATTTTTCTTAATCTTGTTAATGTATTTTTCCATTACTTCGTAAGTAAAAAGGTGGGACTAAAGGCAGTTTCTTTTTGTTTTTATATAATCTTGATCCATGAAGGATAGACATAGCAAAACAAACTTCTGTAGCCCTGTTATGTTGGAAATCCTATTGTTTTGCCAGTTAGCAGTTTTAAAATCTCTTTGTAATTAGCTTTTTTATTCCATGTGTGACTTTAGTTTTCAAAGCTTTAGGTGGTATGTACCATCCTGTTGCGTTTCTCTATCTGCCCACTGTTCCCACTAGCTGCTCTCCCACAGAGTTTTAGAGATCCCTAGTGAATGGAAGCTCACAGAAGAGTTTCTTGGGTAGAATGCAGTAGTTAGAATTCTGCAAGGACATTTCTAACCCACTTAAAATCTTTTCCATCTTATTTGTATTTTAAACAGAATCTTGCTCTTTTAGCCTAGACTGACCTTGAACTCATGATCTTTCTACTTTAACCTTATAGTACTAGGATTAAGATAAGCTTTAGAACACTCATGTAACCTTTTCTTTAATTCCAGAATACACATGCATGCCTACAGTGTATTTGCTAGGGGAGGTTTGGGTTTGTGATAGGGCCTACTGTATGGTAAAAACTTGCCAAGGACCATCTTGGAGAATCTAAAAACTAGCAGGTGATCTTCCTGAGATGGTTCTGCCATGGACTAAAATTCAGGACAGATTTGCTTCTCTAGGCAAGGCCAAGGAGACTATATCTGAGGAAAGATTTCTGATATTATTAAATATAACAATCACTAGATATTGACCCACCCCTTTGAGCAGATTTTTACAGACCTAGGAAGATGTACTATCTTGTAGTAATGCTATATAGACAAATAGATAAGGATTCTATAGAATTCCTGATTTAATTCAATAATTTTAGGAAGAAATTTTTAGAGATGGTCTTAGTTGCTAGAAAGATGTAATAAACTTAGAATCAAGAATAGAATGTGCCCACTCAGAATAGTAAGTAAAGACTGCATAATAAGAAATACAATGAACTTTCATAATTACACAAAAAGAAAATAGACTTGAGACAATTTTGTGTTCAGGGAAGAACATTTAGGTCCAAGGATTAAGTCACAGGTGTATACTATGATAAGGCAGGGCTATGTAAAAATGTTGCTTTGAACTTAAAATGAGTATATTATAATGAAAAACTGCTTTGAACTTAGTATCAACATCCTTCTGTAACTCCCATTCTATGTAACATTTTATCTCTCAGGTAATTTTCTAAAAAACTTTTTGTCTAAGAAGGTATAAAAAGAACAGAGAAAAGAAAGTTGTTGGTTGAATGGTTTGGCTTGGGGAGCTTTGCCCATCATTCATCCGTCTATTCATCCATCCATTCATCAGTCCATCTGTCTGTCTGTCCGTCCGTCCGTCCATCCATCCATCCATCCATCCATCCATCCATCCATCTATCCATCCATCCAAGTGTGTATGTCTGTTTGTCTATATGTGTGTGTACACACACACACACACACACACACACGTACATATATATAAAATATATATAAAAACATGCATGAACACTTGTGGAGTTGATTGTGGCAGATGGTTGGGCCTGGCCAGAGTGTGAGTATATGAATGTTTGAATGTACATGTGTCTGTGTATATTTGCCTGTACAAAGCATCTTAATTCTTTTCCTTTCCTTCCTTCCTGATTCACAAAGATTTAACCAGCTTAGCTATCGAGGCTTCTGGCTGATTCACCAGAGAAAGGAGTACTAGCAATAAATCCTTTCACTTCATTCCCTGCTGCTAAACAGTATGTGTTAATTGCCAGATATTGGCGCTTAATGAAGTACAGAACAATAAGAGTTAAGTTCTTAGCACAGAACGGAGTCGAGTTTCCCTAGTGCTTATTTAAGCATAAAGAGTTAAATAAAGCACAGAGAGTTATAATGCATAATAAAGCATAGAGTTATAGAAAAAAGAAGCCAGTGTTTTTTAGCTATAGAATGAGCAAGGAAGTTTTTAGAACCTTTAGAGTTATCAGCAAAAACATAGTTAGAGAGCTTGAAGGCCAGAGACCATCAGTCTTTAAAACTACATCAGTCTTTAAAGCAATATCTGATGCCACGTCCCACTTTAAGCCCATTCCAGGCCAGGTAGGCTCCCGGCAAGAACTGATCTAGAAATTACTTTGTAGCCATGGCTGGCCTTGAACTTATAAACTTCTTGTCCTAGCCTCCTGACTGCTGGGATTGCAGACATGTACCACCATGCCTGGCTAGTAGCAGGCTAAAGTTTGCATGTATTACCTGATTTTTGAGTCCTCCATCTCAACACATTGTCATAGAATTATAAGGAGGGGGAATTACATGAAATCATTAACTCTCAAAACCTAAGTGGTCGTGGTGGGGCTTAGGAATTATATAGCAACTTTCTCCTATGGTTTTAATGAGGAACAAATGGAAGTTCATTCATTCATTCATTCACTCAGACATTATTGGAGGATAGCTCTGCCCTCATAGTTCGTGATTAGTAGTATGTCAGAAGGCAAAAGTGGTAGCTTGGGATAAGGGAGAGGTAAATCCATGAGTGTGGGTTTTTAATGAACAGATTAAGCTTCATTGGAAAACAAAATCACATATTCAGCAGCACAGATGTGAAGGAAGTGAACGAGCATGCCATGTTAGAGAGAGTGTACTAGAAGGACTAGCTAGCTAGTGCACAGGCTGGAATGTGCTCTTCAAGAAACAGTGGGAAGGCTTCTGTGGCTTCTAGATAAAGTGGGTAGTGAAAGTTAAGAGTAGGCAGTGGGCTGAGGTTCGGCTAGATCATGTGAGGCCTTGTGCAAGGCAGTGAGGGCATTCTCTCTCACAAGAGCGCTATGAGGAGAGTGGTGCAATGAAGGGTGTGATCAGAATAATATGACCCAGCTTTAATGGAACCTTCTGTCTTCTCTGTTGCGAGGTGCTGCATAATACTGCCAGATGTGACAAACACAAATATATGACACCTTCTCAACTTATTTTTGGTTGCTGTGATAACTACTCTGGCAAAAGTAATGTAAGGGAACAGGTGTTCATTGTGACTCACAGTTACAAGGGTACAGTCCATCACGGAAGGCAAGCAAGGCAAGAGAAGTGGGAACAGTGGGTCATATCCCTTCCACGATCATGAAGCAGAGAGTGAGGAATGCATGGTGTTACTCATCACCCTTTCTCCACTTAAACTGTCCAGGATCCTAGCCAGGGACTGATGCCATCCACATTAGGTGAGAGTCCTCACTCAGATAATACACTCAAGATAATCCCTCAACAGGTGTGCTCAGAAGCCTGTCTTCCTGGTTTGCATAGACTCTACCAGCTTTCTAGTTTAGCACCAACCACTACATATCCACATGTTAAATCTGAATTTTAGATAGGCAGTAAATAAATTTGTGTACATGTGTTTTATACAATGTTTATTGACTACACATGTGACAAAATGTTGACTACCTTACAAATGCATTTAAAGTGTGGCATGTTGGCACATACCTATGATCCTTGTACTAAGAAGGACAGCACAAGAGGACTGAGAGCTCTAGGCCAGATGATTATACATAGTTAATTCTAGACTGGCTTGGGTTACATATTAAGATCCTGCCAGGCAGTGGTGGCACACGCCTTTAATCCCAGCACTTGGAGGCAGAGGCAGCCGGATTTCTGAGTTGGAGGCCAGTCTGGTCTACAGAGGGAGTTCCAGGACTGCCAGGGCTATACAGAGAAACTCTGTCTCAAAAAACAAAAAACAAAAAAACCAAAAAAATCAAACAAACAATAAAAGATCCTGCCACAAACAGGAAATGAAACATACATAGTTTTTAAAGAGAACCTCAACAAAGAGACTTTTGATATCCTTGAGTTGCTATTACTGTGATCCTGTTGGCTCCATGGCTTAGATCTTACAGTTGATCTTTCTCTCTTTTCCTGTACTTTGTGCATTTCTGTCTTTCACACTCTGTTCATCCTACACCCTAGACTAGAGTTCTATGTAAGTACTTTGGGTATCCTCAACTGATTACTAGTATATCAGGATTGAACAGGGGATCTCCATGAATGCCTATTGTTTCATATCCTGTGTGAACATTAGCAAAGGGAACATACAAAATCACCCACTTTTATTATATTTTACATTCTCTTGGGAGAAATGCAATAACCAAGTAAAGGTGTAGTGTTGACTATTCATACATTTACTAAGAATAAAGGAAAACTGTGAAAGAGACTAGGGAAGGCCAAGTATATTATGGGTATTATGATTTTTAGGGTGGTCAGTGAAAGCCATGTTTAACGCATGAACTGAGTTAACAGAGATGAGGTTGACGACTGGATGGTAGAGGAATGAGGTGCAGGATTTCAGGCCAGAGGTGTAGCAGCTGTGAAAGTCCCTAGGCTGAAGCGTGTTGTGTTTAAGAAACTGCAGAGAGGGAGTCTATCTGTGAGTAGTCAATGATAAAAGATAATGGCATCTATATCTATATATCTATATGTCTATATCTGCCTTTCCCCACTGAGCCATCTTGCCAGCCCATCAGTTCTTCAGAAGACAAAGGTAACCTCTTAGGTTTGTTTCTGCTCTAAAAATAAAGTTTCAAGTTAGAAATGATCCTTTTCTTGTTTTTGCTTTTTCAGCTTTCTTACAAGCAACGGCTTTGTCTGTTAAGACTCTTGTACTCTCCACCAGGGATCTTCGGTTGTGCTTCACTCTGTCAGGCAAACCTTGTCCTTCATAATGCCCTTGCTCCTTTCTTGATTGAACTTGGAGATTTAGACATCCCTTTGATAAGCGACAGGAAACTCTTCTCTGTACTTTGTTCAACATTAGTTCTTCTGTCAGAGTCTTACTTAATCCCAGCTAATAGAATCAGAAAACGTGCTTTTTTCTAGTGAGAGACTGAAATTCTTTTGAATGACAGCTTGATTCAAAGATAGGCAGAAAGACAAGAAGAAGAGGCTTGGATCAATTCCAAATTGAATAATACCAATTACCAGTCTAAGATTACTTTGATTATAATATGCAGGGAATCATGGGAATCTTAGCTTACATCTGTGGAAAGGACCCGTGTAAGGGAAGTCTGAAAGGAGTATTTATTTAGGGATAATTGGGTGGGTGTGCTCTCACATGTTGTTTTGATGGGTTACATTAGTAGACAAGAGGGATGAAAGGAACATGTCAGAACCTTTACAGTCTTCAGGATAAATTCTGCTGGAAGAACAAAGCAGCATCAGGACTGTTGTTGCTGCCTTTGAAATTCAACACAAAAAAAGAGGATGCGTAAGCTCTCAAATTGCAGCTTTCATGCAGTGGTAATGAAACAGTATAATCACTCTGAATAATTTTGCTACCATTTACAGCTATCACAGGTTGGTACATATTATAAAGGAACAATCCAAAAATCTAAATGGTTACTTGGGGTTTGGTCTATCTTGGTTACCTGCTAGGTATTGAGACCTGCAGGAGAGTCAGGAAAAGAGCGCATTGTTAGATGACAGTATGTGTAGCTGAGTTTATAATGATAAAGATGACAATTACATTTTTCAGCAGTAAGCTTGCAATGGCTTTTGCTAATAGTGATTTTATTTGCTGTGCATTTGTAAGGTGTCTGTTGTTATTCTTTCTTTTGAGTCTTGCTAAAATTCAAAATAAAGAAAATCCTAATTGAAGCGTTCCTGACTAAGTATAATTATTTTGGGAAGAAAGAGATGGAAAAATATTTGAGACTTAGCTGAACACTACTGCATACAATTTATTTGTAACCTACCTTGCTCATGTATTTTTCTATAGTATAGAATCATCTTGGAATTTAAAATTTAAGTTTAAATTAAAGACTAGATATTTAAAATAGAAGCCTACCTAACAGTTGTTATAGTTAGCTACAGTTGTCAACTTGTCACACCTGGAAACAGTGACCTTCAGTTGAGTAGCTGCCTCCACTGCTCAGCTTGTGGGCATGCCAGCTTTGAGTAGGTGGGCCTGGGTGGGTTGCTGAGCAGCTGTGGAAGTAAGCTACAAGGCAGTGTGCCGTCATGGTCTCTGCTCTAGTTTCTGTTCCTGGTTCTTGCATGAGTTCCTGCCATGACATCTTTCAATGATGAAAAGTCTTTAACCTTCATCAAGAAAACATCTCTTTTCAAAATATGGAGCCCAATTCATAAAACCACAACTAATCAAAATGCAGAGTTGGAAATCCCAGTCTCAATGGCTACATCTGCACAAAGTCCCATAGCTTAGGCTCAGGGAACATTGCAAAAGAGGGAGTACAAAACTGTGAGAGCCAGAGGATCAGAGGTTTAATGTGAGATTGTGTCTGCTAGTAACATCAGAAGCTGTAATCGTTAACTCTCACCAATGTGACTGCCTGACTGTGAGCTGATAAGGGCAACACCATGAACTTGCCAAACTGGACAGGAAAAGCCCATAAAGAAAAACCTTACATGGAGAACCAGGCAACTGAGGAAGGCTGGGAGCGGGAGAGGTGCTCTTCTCCAGGGAAGAGCACAGCCATTGGTTGTCCAGTGCTGTATAGTCAGTCCTATACATACATACAAGTAACGCTATACAGACTCCACAGGTTATAATTTGGGACTATATATGTATATGCAAATACATATATGCATACAGTAGTAGTTTGTGAGGAGAGAGGCCATGGATTTGAAAGAGAGAAAGAAGGGCTGTATGGGAGCATTTGTACAGAGAAAAGGGAAGAGAGAAATTATGTAATTATAGTAAAATCTCAAAAGAAAAGAAAAAGGAAGAAAAATAAAAGAGCTGCTTACTCTTGACTCTACTAAGAGTAACTTGGTACTAGGTTGATTAACCTGGTCATGAAAACTTTACTCTCTAGATTGGATGTTGGAAACCTATAATGTGTGAGTCAGATCTTTGACATGTACATATGTGCATGCGTGTGTTTGTGGATGTGTGTACATGCATTTGTGTGGGGGTGTGTGTGTAAAGTTTTGTTGGAGCACAGCTATGCCCAGTCATTTCCATGTTGTTTAGGCAGCTGTTGAGGCTCGAGTGGTAATACTGAATTGCTGCTGTAGACATTATATGATCCGCGAGGATTAAAATATTTACGACGTAACTTTTTGAGAAAAGGCATTACAATCTCAAGAAGTAAAATAAATAAATAAAAATTAGTCCATATCATTCTCTTATTGATACATGTGTGTGTGTGTGTGTGTGTGTGTGTGTGTGTGTGTGTGTACAAATATACACTGGGGCACAGAACCTTCACAGGGCCAAGGGCTTCTCCTCCCATTGATGACTGACTTCGCCATCCTTTGCTACATATGCAGCTGGAGCCATTAGTCCCACCATGTGTGCTCTTTAGTTGGTGGTTTAGTCCCTGGGAGGTCTGAGGGTACTAGTTAGTTCATATTGTTGTTCATCCTAAGGGGCTGAAAACCCTTCAGCTCCTTGGATCCTTTCTCTATCTCCTTCACTGGGGACCCTGTACTCATTTCAATGGATGTCTGTGAGCCTCTACTTCTGTATTAGTCGGGTACTGTCAGAGCCTCTCAGGAGACAGCTATATCAGGCTGGATATAGCTGTCTCCTGAGCCCTTCCTTCAGTCTCTGCTCCATAGTTAGTCTCTGCAACTCCTTCCATGGGTATTTTGTTCCCCCTTTTAAGAAGGAATGAAGTGTCCACACTTTGGTCTTCCTTCTTCTTGAGTTTCTTGTGGTTTGTGGATTGTACTTCTAGTATTACGAACTTCTGGGCTAATAACCACTTATCAGAGAGTGCATACCATATGTGTTCTTTTGTGATTGGGTTACCTCACTCAGGATGATATTCTCCAGATCCATCCATTTCCCTAAGAATTTCATAAATTCATTGTTTTTAATAGCTGAGTAGTACTCCATTGTGTAGATGTCCCTCAACAGAAGAATGGATACAAAAATTGTGGTACATCTGGGTTGTTCCAGTTTCTGGCTAATATAAATAAGGCTGCTATGAACATGGTGGAGCATGTGTCCTTATTACATGTTGGAGTATCTTCTGGGTATATGCCCAGGAGTGGTATAGCTGGGTCCTTTGGTAGAATTATGTCCAATTTCCGGAGGAACTGCCAAACTGATTTTCAGAGTGGTTGTACCAGCTTGCAATCCCACTAGCAATGAAGGAGTGTTCCTCTTTCTCCACAACCTCTCCAGCATCTGCTGTCACCTGAGTTTTTTATCCTAGCCATTCTGACTGATGTGAGGTGGAATCTCAGGGTTGTTTTGATTTGCATTTCCCTGAGGACTAAGGATGTTGAACATTTCTTTAGGTGCTTCTCAGCCATTTGGTATTCCTCAGTTGAGAATTCTTTGTTTAGCTCTGTACCCCATTTTTTAAATAGGGTTATTTGGTTCTCTGGAGTCTAACTTCATGAATTCTTTGTATACATTAGATGTTAGCCCTCTGTCAGATATAGGATTGGTAAAGATCTTTTCCCAATTTATTGGTTGCTGTTTTGTCCTATTGACAGTGTCTTTTGCCTTACAGAAGCTTTGCAATTTTATGAGGTCCCATTTGTCAATTCTTGATCTTAGAGCAGAAGCTATTGGCGTTCTCTTCAGGAAATTTTCCCCTGTGCCTATGTGCTCAAGACTCTTCCCCACTTTATTTTCTATTAGTTTCAGTGTATCTGGTTTGATGTGGAGGTCCCTGATCCACTTGGCCTTGAGCTTTGTACAAGGAGAAAGGAATGGGTCGATTTGCATTTTTCTACATGTTGACCGCCAGTTGAGCCAGCACCATTCGTTGAAAATGCTGTCTTTTTTCCACTTTATGGTTTTAGCTCCTTTGTCAAAGATCAAGTGACCAGAGGTGTGTGGGTTCATTTCTTGGTCTTCAATTCTGTTCCATTGATCTACCTGCCTGTCACTGTACCAGTACCATGCAGTTTTTATCATAATTGCTCTGTAGTACAGCTTAAGGTCCGGGATTGTGATTCCACCAGAGGTTCCTTTATTGTTGAGAATAGTTTTGGCTATCCCGGGTTTTTTGTTATTCCAGATGAATTTGCAAATTGCTCTTTCTAAGTCTGTGAAGAATTGAGTTGGAATTTTGATGGGGATTGCATTGAATCTGTAGATTGCCTTCGGCAAGATGGCCATTTTTACTATATTAATCCTGCCAATCCATGAGCATGGAAGATCTTTCCAATTTCTGAGATCTTCTTCGATTTCCTTCTTCAGAGACTTGAAGTTCTTGTCAAACAGATCTTTTACTTGCTTAGTTAGAGTTACACCGAGGTATTTTA